>WHYT01013187.1:57853-70174 GCA_009806455.1 Tetrax tetrax
AAAAAAAAAAAAAAAAAAAAAAAAGGCTTCTACAAAACAGATGTCATAAGGTTGGCCACATCGATGAAAAGGACAAAATATATATGAGAGACATCAATAATATAAATTCCTAAAGCCCTATACTTTATTGTGACACAAAGAAACCTTTATGTTTAGGAACGACACATTCTTACATGCCATTCTATTTTAAGCTCTGCTTCTTACAAACAGAATTACTCTAATGCATCACCCTTCAGTGGATGAAACAGTCTATTCATGGTACACTCATGAAAGTTGCTTGTATCTATGCTTACCTTTGGGAACAGATTGAACATACTCAGAAGAATTTTAGGAAGCTTCACATCACTTCTCCATCCTTTATGGTCTCTCCCACATGTAACCACTATAAATGGGGAGATTCTGAACTAAAGCTGGAATTCCTCAGTTTGCTCTTTGGAGCCCTAGTTCACATATGTAAAAGCAGCAGTTCTGAGCCTGGACATGGCGAATATAAAGCTTAAAAGATCAAACATTGGCCCAAAGTAGATTGCAATAGCAAGTGATGCAGTTTTTCATTTGCAAATATTACTACTGACAGTGTCCTGTGTTCACAAGATTGGAACAATACAGTGTGAAATGTACTGTTGCAAATTAATACTTCTATGTTATTTGGACTTGAATACTATTTGGATTAACAGTTGTCTACAATTGTAGCTGAAAAGAAAAGCTATACAGATACACTCCAGATACCCAATACACAAAATCCTTGACCAAAGTTAGAAGTCTTTACCTCCACAGCACTATTGCAGTTCAGTGTTAATACAGCAAAGTCTCCAACTTAATAGTTTTTTGTCTTAATCTCTGAGCCACTAAAAGTCATCCCATAGTCCCATCCCAAAAGGTAACTTTTCTTTTCAATTTTCTTAGATTGAAGAGGGGAAAGAAGACGTAAAAATACTCAGAGAAGCTTCTATTCTTGCTAGCATGCCAGAGTGGATTACAGCAGGATACACTAACCAGGATTGTTTTGCCATGGAAGTTGTCATCTACCCACAAAGGTCTAAGAAGTATAGAAAGTCTGACGAGGGTCTGAAGACGGCATAACTGGAGATGGGAGCCTAACAACTGTATTTGCATAAACTCTTGTACAATGAGTTTTGTTTGTAAGGTTTATTTAGTTTAAATTCACCATGGACTTCGGTGTCTCAGTCAACCAAGTGGTCAAGTAAAACTCGACAGCATCATCATCTCTTGTAGATCAGAACAAACAGGATTTTGGGTACTCCTTATATTTATTCCCTTCCCAAGGCAGCCTCATTCATTCAGAAGACAAAATTAAGGATTGCACTGGCAACAGAATGTCTGAGTGGGTTATTTGTCACAGTTTCTGACTTACTGGCACAATAACTTTAATCGGGCTGTTTCCGATTTGCCACTACTGCTCCCACATCCATGTAGGTAACTGCTAACTAATTAAAAAGAAACATCCCTGAATTATCAGAATTAATCATTTAAATTATTTATATTAATCATATAAAGGTGACATGAGAACACTGAGAGACCATAAGTCAGACTTTTTACCCCAAACGCTAAAAAGGCTTATTTCTTACCTAATGACATTCAGACCAAACTTTGAACTTTAACAAATAAAAAGGGAAATGGGAAGTGTTTCTTCTAACACATGTGGTGTTTTTTGGTTTTTGGGTTTTTTTAAGTTAAGAGAAGGATTGGGCTCAACTTGCTCAGAATTTTTTACTTTTCTTCCAAGAACAATCTGCCATACTAAAAACGCAATACAGCTGAAATTCACTTATTTTCATACAAATAGATTTTTCAAATTTACCAGTTGACAGCAGTAACTTTGTGATTATTACTGTGATACTTCCCAAAGCACTCTCTCCTGTTAATTTAGTAGAACAGACATTTATTCTTTTCTTGCTACTTGTGATAACACACCAAGTCTTCTTGATGTAGTCTATAAACATAATATACATTAATAGCAATGGTTAGTGGTATTTGTATTGTACGCATTGACAGTAAAAAGGTACCACAGGCAAAAAAAGTTTCATATTGATCTCTGCAAAATACATCACTTATCTAACAGATGCATTTTTTTCCAAGAATGTCTGCTATAATGTTACCAGCACAAAGTCTAAGGCTCAGCTGTTTAACCAAGAAGCAGATTATGCCACAGGGCTAGTTTTCTTTCCTTTTGTGGTTTACAATTTTCACTTTCTGCTCTCTTTACACTGCACAGCTCAGCATTTTTACCAACCATCAGCCCCACAATTCACAGGCAAAAAAAAAGTCCCAAAGTAAAGCTAGGTGCCTAAGTAGGCTAATCAGGCTGGTAGAACCTTGCAATCTTATGGAGTATTTAACATATTCTGTGAAGATCTGTTTCTTGCTATATATCAGTCAAGAAGTTACATGAAGTTACAAAATTTAGATATGCAATGCAAAAAAACTTACAGATGAAAAAGAGAACACAGTTCTTGGATAAAACTGACTAGTGTATGACTAACCTAAAGCAGAGACTTCTGTAAAAATTTGACAAATATAGCTGAAGGGAGAAGGTGAGGTGGGACAGGAAGGAAAGATACTGTAATACAATTCTATCAGGTCCTTTGTACCACACTACCTAATATTTCTACAGAAAGGTAGTTGTAAAAGAATCCATTACAAAACCAGAACTTGAGATATGACCTTGCATCAGAGTCTTCTGTCCAATTTAAGGGAAGAACTGGGACATTAAAACTAGACATCTGGATGTTAATGCAAGCAGGAGCAAATTGGCAAACTGTTAGGAAAGAAGATATCCTTCTAGAGGATATCCTCAGAAAAACAATCCGAGGAAAAAGATACAACAGAGATCTTCAGCTGAAGTAGTGGTCACTTCTGGAACGCAGGCATCTGAGTGCATGACTATTTACCAGAAGTGGATTCCCTTGAGGGAAAGAGTAAGGCTGGCAAAGAAGACATCCAGATGACCTTCACAATTACTCCACAAATACAACTTCCAGCATCTTGGTCAAGTCGGACATAAGAAGTTGGACTGAATGGCTTCATATAGCCCACAATCACAAGGCAATGCCATCATCAGTTTTCTCATAATTCCAGGAGAGCAAAGCAACAAGAGAGGCACAACGCAAAATGCAGTGCAAAATGTTCTCTCTACATCACAGCAACAGTCATGACTTGCAGAAACCTTGCTGGAGTCAGGGAGAGGGCAGCAAGGGCAGAAGAACACACATCATTCACTCAGGAACTGAACCTGGAAGCGCCAGTTTCCCCCAGGTGCTTTTTGTCTCATTACTGAGCAAGGGTAAAGCAGAGTGCACCCAGTTCATTCTATGTATCTGAAACTGTGACAGCTTGTGAACTGCCATGCTTTGAGAATCTGAAGCAAGAGGACCTCAGCAGCTCACTTCACCAGCAGCCGATACCTTTATCAGGCTTTATTTTAACCTAAACATTTTAGGCTTTTCTTACGAAAACTCTCCTCTATATTTGAAATTAACCTTTTTCTGCTCTTGGTTTTATTTTTGTAGCATTTCCTTCTTATGTCCTTCACTCATAGTGAAAACTCATTTCCATTAAAATAAAACCTGAAGTTAAAAATAATTTTAAAAAAGAGCAAACTCAAAAGCTCTGAGCCTATCAGATAAAATAATATTGGGAAGGGAATGAAGAGGGGGGCTGCAGAAAAAAAAAAATTCTTGGCAAAAGTATGTAGTAAGTAAAAGCTTCCAAAGGAAAGCAAACCCCAGAATCAGTTAAAAGGATTAAAGAGATTAATGGGACTGAAGAAGGATGAGAGAAAGAAAAAGTCCAAGCAGAAAGTAAGTCTAATGGTTACACAGGGCTTAGAGGAATAGAAGAAAGTAGCAGAATCCACTTGTTAGCTGTTTGTTTGGGGTTTTTTTTTCCATTTAAGAGAACAAGAATAATGTTATATCTGGATATTTAAGAACAAAGGTCCATGTAATGGTTAGCTACTGATAAAAAGCTGCAAAGGAAGTATTTGGAAAACACAGTGAAGCCTGAAGAAAGTGCATGCCCCAACTTTCGTTGAAGGAGTTTGCAAATGCCTTTCTCATGACGGGCATGTACCTGAGTTTGAAAACAGACAGGAACATGTGCTACCAAGCAGTCTGGAAGGACTTCAACTTTTCCATGTTAACTGGTATCATACAATGAAGAGAGATATTCTAGCTGTCAATTCACCTGGCCTCTACACAAAGAAGGTAGTAACTGTACACACACAATGGATAGAAGACAGTAATTTTATCACAACTGTATTGCTTTTATCCTTAGAATGCTGTCTACTTCTGCGAAAGAATCCAATAAATGACATGCAACTTAGAGAACATGTTGTTCAGTAAAATAGAAATCTATCTTTCAGGTGTATGAAGGACTGTCTATTTGTCAGCACAACTCAGCAGCAGGGAAGTTAGCTGAAGTATAGAAAGATGTAAGAAACAGCAAAAAAAAAAAAAAAAATAGAGGCTGCAGACAGATCTTAGACCCAAATGGTAGGGTCAAACTAGTGTTGAAGCAGGAACACAGTGCCTCAGAATAAGGCTTTTGCAGATATGCTGGTTTCTTTGCCAGAAGGCTCAATTTATTCACTGTTCTCTTTGGTTTTTGTCATCTTATGGATGTGCAGTAGGCTGGGCACACAGACACAGATCATAGAGGGAGTAGAAACTGTTAACCACAGTGCAACAACCTAAAACAGTTCACAGCTGCCAGGGACACTGCTGAGCACATCCAAAATATGAAAAACATAGAATCATAGAATAGTTATGGTTGGAAGGGACCTTAGTCCAACCTCCCTGCAAGGAGCAGGGACGTCTTCAACTAGATCAGGTTGCTCAGAGCCCCATCCAACCTGACCTTGAATGTTTCCAGGGATGGGGCATCCACTACCTCTTCTGGGCAACCTGTTCCAGTGCTTCACCATCCTCATTGCAAAAAATGTTAGTGCTCATTAAGTCATCCTCATATCAATAAATGAAAGCAGTCAAGGATAGCTGAAGATTTACTAACAGTTCTCAATAGCTAATCATTTCATCTGTCAGTCTTCTCCAGGCTCTGATGAGCTTACTACATAAGCCAGTCATAAGAAGCTATTATCTTACAATACTACTCAGCATCCCATCTTTCAGAGGGCTGGAGAAGCTGATACAGCTGCAACTGTTTCAAAAGCTCTTTCTGCTGTTGAAGTGCAGTGACTTATGGCGAAGACATTACAGCTGAGAGGGCAGGGTAAAGAACCAACATCACCTGAACTTTCTCTGCTAGTTAAAGCAGTGCACACCAACTCATTGCTTGATAATCCAGGGAAAGAAAAGTAGGGAACACAGATAAGGCATCCTTTAGAGCTCACCAGCAATCCAATATGAGTTGACACATCTCATTCATGTTCCAGGGGGAAAAAAAAAAAAAAAAATAAGAGAGAGAGAGAGGAGAGGAGTTAGGTTTATTTTGTTTCACTCTTCCCAGCAGTATGAAAATAGAAACTAGAATACCAACACAAGTCATGTCCATGGGCAAGGCCAATCCTCCGTGACCAAACATCCTCTAAGCAAAAGTGAATGCATTTGATCCCAAGCAGTTAATCCATAGAAACTATATAAAATTGTTCTTAAGCGTGAAAATAAAAAGATTCTTACACACAGCTATCAGATCATTAGCTATTTTTCAGGACTTCTATTATATGATTAATCTGAATTTGTATAAATACATGACAATCAGAGATAGAAAAAGAGATGTAACCCAATGAACATTCATGTTAGCACCCAGTCCCCTCAGGCTTTTGATAGCCAGTAACCTTCCTGACTGCTTTCTGTCAGTATCTATGTTTTGACTGTGTTGACATTCAGGGAAGACAAGTTACCTTTTGATGATGCCACTTAACCAAGAACAGGATGTGGGATTTGATAGAGGAAAGAAAATTCAAATCTCCACAGCAGAAATCAAATAGTTATATAAGAGCGCTATTTTTATTAATGAGACTCAGAACAGAAAAGCTCACTATCTCACTAAGGACTAGATATTGCATGACTATATGATACGACATCTTACTTGATTCAGATAGAAGTCAAACAGAACTACAAAAGGTCAAGGAACAATGGCATTACTACACAGGACTGGACATAGCAAGATCTTAACTCATTAAGTCTCAAGGTATTAGAGCTTAAATTATGCTTTCATTAAGAACTCAACTGGACCTTGAAAGTAAACCATTGTACAAGGAAAAAATAATAACTGAATCCAATTGATCATTACACAATAGCGAGGATCCAAGCTTCTTTCTAGCAATATATCATCTGAAAGTTTTTCTCCTCTCAGTTTTTCCTTAAAATAACATTTAAAAAAGGCCCCGAAACTTATGTGCTGCTAACTTCCCTAGAATTTCTTTCTTGTTTTCCTCCTGGGCTTTTGTGATATTTTACAGCTCCATATCTTTACAATGTCTAATATTATGAGAGTTTTTTAATTCCCAGGTAGGATTTTTAAAGCTACCAAAATGGCCAGTTCACCTACATTACGCCATTCCACAACAGAGCAGCATGAAAAGAACAATGCTAGATGGTGGTAAAGTGAAGGGTGTGTACCAGGGGAACATGTTTTTAAATCAGTATGAAGCTCAAGTAAAACTAAAGTGCAATTTGAACATTTTATTGGTTGTTCCTACAGGGAAAAACGTCTGGAACACTCTGTTCCAGTAAGGCCTCTGACAAAACTCCATCCTAATTCAGAAGTTACACCGTTCAGTATAAAGAAAAAAAGTCACTGACTGAAGACAAGAAAAATGAAGTGAAAGGGATGGAAAAAGTAGACTTTAATTCACATAGAGCATACTCACTCTATTATTCAGGCACTGCAGCTGTTTGTTAATGACCATACTGCCGAGCCACAACAAGTTTACTCATATTTTGTGCCCCAAAAATATAAAAAGCACTAGCTGATAGCTGAGGTACTCAGCTCCCCTCCAGCTCCAGGATGTTCCTCCCCACCCTCCAAGTAAATATTTCCCATTATAGATTGGTTTGTTTGGATTTTTTTTTTTTGAGAGAGAGAAAAGCATAATACCATTTAATACTATACTGTCATAGTTTAGCCCCAAATGGGACCAGACTATGCAGTCTCTCTCTCACTCCCCCCACCCTCGCAGAGACTAGGGAGAGATAATAGAAGAAAAAAAAAGGCTCAAGGTTTGCGAGAACAGGGAGAGATCCTTAAAGTTACCGTTACAGGCAAGATAGACTCAACTTGGGGAAAACTATTCATTTATTACTAAAACCAAAGCAGGATAACAATAAAAAGAACAAGATAAACTCCCCCCACCCCTCCCTCTTCCCAGGCTTAACATCATCTCTACCTCCTTCCCCCCACCCCAAGCAGCACAGCGGGGAAGAGGAAATGGGGGTCATGGTCAGTTCATCATGCGCTGTTTTACGCTGCTGCTTCCTCATCCGGGAAAAACTCCTCACATTCCTCCCCTGCTCCATTGCGGGGTCCCTCCCATGGGCTACAGTCTTTCGTGAAACTGGTCCGGCGTGGGTCATCTCTTCCACAGGGTACAGTCCCCAGTGTGGGCCCTCCATGGGCCACAGCCTCCTTTAGGCATCTGCCTGACCCGATGTGGGGTCCTCCACAGGCTGCAGGTGGATCTCTGCTCCTCTATGGACCTCCATGGGCTGCAGGGGGACAGCCTGCTTCACCACGAGCTTCACCACAGGCTTCAGGGGAATCTTGGCCAGGAGCAGCATTAGTTCTCCCCTTCCTTCTTCACTGACCTTGGCATCTGCAGCCGTTCCTCTCACAAGAAATTCTTCAGAATCGGCTCAGGCAGACACCTCTCAGGTTTTCTTCACATCTCACCTCACCACTCCTTGCAGCCAGGCTGGGCTGAGTCAGGCCCAGACAGCCACCTGGTGGGAGGCCGGAGGGTGAGGGCCACAAGGCCCACACCTCCCCCTCTCTGCCCCTGCTTTTCACATCTTCTTCCTTTTTTTTTTTCTTTTTTTTTTCCCCCGTTTTCCCCTTCTTAAATACGTTATCGCAGAGGCATTATCAGGGAACATTCTGCTACCAATTGGCTCAGCCCTGGCCAGCACATGTCCACTAGACAAAGGCAAAACATAATTTAAATGTTAAGCGACACAGCTTGATGTATTTGGAGACTGTGATAGCAGCTCATTGCTTCCAAAAATGCTGATATGGAAGCCAGAGCATCAGTCTCATCTAATTCAAGGTGAGACTTTCCTTTGGAGTTTAATAACACAGAACTGAAAAACAACAGATTTTTATCAGACTGTCCCAATCAGAAAATATCATTATCAGATGGTTTACAACAGCAACATTCCAGTTTTTCAAAGGATTTCACAGGGTTGGAATTTTTTCCATGTCAAATGACATGTAAGCATGAAAGCAACTTCTGAACCCAGTAACAGCTCAATGACAGTGAACCCTCCTGAGAGGTCAGATATATCCAGGTAAGTTTAAAAGTGTGCATATATAGGATGGGTTGTTTTAGTAATCCTGAAGACAGGGAGAAAACATGGATGTATGTATATCTGCTAACATAATCTGCTGGCAATATGAGAAGGTGGCAGCATTAAAAATAGACAGCTGGCATTAACTAAGAGCACAAGCTCAGTCTACAGGAAGCATTGACCATGGATGGAGATAGAAAGGTGTGAATTCAAGAATGACACACCAAATAAAAGAAGAAAAACTAACTACAATGGCAGTCCATATCCAGAGGTCACATGCAGAGAAATCACAAGACATCTGTTTGTCATAACCAATGGCCAAGGACTAAATTGCAACCTTCAAGCAAGGAGACTCTAGACTGCAGGTATGCACAGAGCAGAAATATCACAATTTCACTTTCAAGCAAAACAAGACATATAATCTAAATAACAAAGAAACTACATATGCCTCCCCTTCTGGAAGACTGCCTTCCCCCATGAAAGGGAAAATTGGATGGTCACAGGAAAGCTCTATATATGCAGATAATCTCCAAACTTCCCATTCTAAGTTTGTTTCTTGTACGGGATATTTAAATCTGTGTTAAAACTCCAATATTCACAACAATGTCCTGCTCTTCATATCCCTTCTTATCTTCATGTCTTCTGAAACAGCAGTTAGAGACTTAAAATTACTAAGGGAATTGTCTGCATTGCCAGCAGTCATTCTCATTTTATAAAACAAAAAGCAAGACAGAAAAACAGGCAGAGTGTGGCCAAAACAGTCTCTCAAACTGTTTAGAATGACAACAGGAGAATATTTGAAGGGATATCCAGCTGAAGAGAATTGTACTATTTTTAAAAGGAAAACAGGAAACCTATAGTTGTTTGATGTGCAAAATATTCCTCCTAGTCTTTGCCCACAAGTAAAAAAAGCACACACAGAGGAAAAAAAAAGTACACAATTGACATTTCAACACTTTAAATCATGTTCGTGCTTTGGGTACAGCATTATTCAATCAGCTACAAATTTGCAGAAGCATCAAGTTACTTCAACCAGGGACAAAGCTAGTTAGCTCACTCAAAAAGTGAATGCACGCAAAAAAAAAATTACAGAATAAGTATTTTTTCTATCATTTGGAAAAAAATGGGGAGAAAACCCAGGAGATGGGAAACAAAACAGGAAATCTACAAGGCCAATCTAATTCTTGCTGATAGAAAAAACTAGGAAGTAAACAAGTATTGTAAGAATTTTTTCTTAAAACTTCCAGTCTTGAATTTTTTTTTAATCTTCTTCACTTGAGAAAACAAATTAAAAGCCAAAGGTACTCCAGATACCAAATCTGAGTTTTCAGAAATACCTTTAAATTTGCTCTTGTTCTTATTTGGTAGACATCATACTTTCTAGTTCAGTTTATATACAAGTCATCTAGAACACTATGCATGTAAATGAAGGTTTTTAAGCAACAAAGAGTTTTAATTGGTGAACATGGCATTTTTGAAAACCACATATGCAAAATTGTAACCCACTCAGAAATAATGTTGAAAATTCATTCTCTAAGGTGGGGTGTTTAAGAAAACTACAGAAGACAAATTCTATATCAAGAGGACAGTTTTGCTCAGTTCACCTTCGCAATAGCTTCAATATGTTCTTACCACAGTGAATGAATACAGGAACACCAAACACATTGAATTCTTCTCATGGCACATAATAAAATGCTTTCAAGTTAACCTAAACTTAAGTATATGGAGAAATATCTCAACAAAACTAAACAGGACAACAGTTTTCAGAGAGATGATGCCACAATCAGGTGAGAAGAAACAAAAAAAAAAACCAGCAAACCAAAACCATAAATAACCTAAACTAAGGCTGCTTCCATTCAGGCCAAAGACAGTTGTCATGTCAATAGGATCCTTATTTAAGCACAGTGCTTTAATTTTTTGTATGGATCCAAAGAACCTAATTTGACTTTGAGTGGTCTGACTTCATACATATCCTATATTCTTGGAAAAAGCTCTGTTGCAACATTATCATAAAGCAGTGATGCACGTTATCTATTACAGAAGTTAGCTCCCTCTGGTGATTCAAGTATCAATGCCATTTCCAGAAAAATCTTATTGTTCTTTTGCAGAACAGGCACTGAAATAACCTCCATGAGAATGTATAGGGTGATGAGCAGTTTCTAACTACTGGAAGACTGTGCAAGACTTTTCATGTAGAAGCAGAATAGGCTCACATTGCTAACACTCATAGCTGGTCTCAAAACATCATTGCTCATGTGTGCCATAGAGACACACATAAATAAAGAGGTAAATATTTGTTTTTCTGTTACACATACCTTCTACTTAAGTACCAGTTCTGGACTGTCTCCCTTCTTATAAATTTCTCTAGTAGCAAATTTCTCTTCCCTACATAAAGAGAATTGAGGCTAAGAGTAACTGTCAACACAGATGGGAAGTTTTCAAGTTAAATTATACAGCAGCAAAAGCTATGTAACACTTGCACATGAGAAAGGCAGTGCCTCATTTCTTCTATGGATCCACAAGTCTAAAGACAATTCCACATGTATGCTATTGCCAGTGCAGAGATTATTCTTTCCTAAGTTCCTTTGCTATGCCTCTATCATTTCTCCTTACTGTATCTTGTGGAGATACATACGTTTGCACAGCTGAGGGAAAAAATAGCTAATGTATCTACCTACTTATTTTGTACACCTCAAGAGTCATCTCTTTGCACTTCCCATCCCAACACAAAGTTGCAGTAATTGACAAGGTAACCATCAATCTGAATGAAGATTCCCCTACTAGTCGTAACAAGGAAAATTTGTAGGAAGTGCAATATACCTCACAAGTGGTAAGTGCAGGCTCTTGAGCTCTGAGACCTATACAATTCAATGCAGGCAAAGCAGAGACTGAAGACAAAAAACCAGAGTGTTTGCAAACTGCAGGGCTCTATCCATTTCCTGATAAAAATCCTGAGCTAAAGTTAAAAATCCTAAGATAACTCTACCAGAGAAAGTCTGCCAAACAAATAGTTACAGTAAAGTGACATCCACCTTAAGAAAAAAAAAAATCCATTTTGATTGTCAGGCAGTCCTCCTCGGGGTGAGAGATTGATCCTCTCCTTGTGTCCAGAAGGAAATATATTTTACTAATGAAAGTCTCAGTGGTACCATAAAATCTGCAGAATAGTCCGTGCCAATGATATCCTGCTACTTCGTGAAAGCTATGACCAGATAGTGACCAAATTCTCTATGGGAATCTGTCTCCTCCTCTGGATTAAAGGTTTGTTTATCAGTCTTTACAGTGCTGACTCATATGCATCTGAAAACCATCCAAAAGAAATACAGACAATTATGACAGTTAACACCAATACAGATATTCTCTCATTTACATCACACTTTTCTCAATTCAAAGCACTAGCTGTATTTAAAAGATTCAAAAGTTTACAGTAAATGGAGGCTTACTCACATAGTTTTCTATGTTGTGGACATCATCACGAAGCAAAATGACAAGGAACAACTGGGAAACCTCCAAGATGATGGAATGAATTGTCAAAGCAGAGAGTAGACTATGAAAGAACAAGTGTACATTCTTTTGGAAATCTGTGAAATCTAGATCAACAGCTACTGAAGGAAGGTATCAAGCCAGTGCTGGGAAAGATTCCAACAATTTTGGAGATGTCTAACATAACTTCAGTGACTGAACTAAGGAAGCAGCTAGAGTTACTGCACTATTTCTGCCAAATTTCGCCTGTCTCTTACATCTGCTGCAAAATCTGTCAGGGTACAAGACCCTCGTACACTTCAGGATGAAATTGAAGCTGTCCTTAGATGAGTCCAGTTGAACAACGTTGCTG
>WHYT01013188.1:14070-37552 GCA_009806455.1 Tetrax tetrax
CCCCCTCCTTCTTCACTGACCTTGGTGTCTGCAGCCGTTCCTCACAACAGGCTGGCAGACGCCTCTCAGGATCCTTTTTACATCTTATTCACTGCTCATCTCCTCTCCACTTCTTGCAGCCTGGCCAGGCTGAGTTGGGCCCAGTCGGCCGCCTGGCGAGAGGCCAGAGGGTGAGGCCTGCAAGGCCCACAAGGCTCGCGCCTCCCCCTCTCTGCCCCTGCTCAGATGGTTCACATCTTCTCTCCTCTCTTTTTTTTTATTTTTCCTGTTTTCCCCTTCTTAAATATGTTATCATGGGACATTCTGCTACCAATTGGCTTGGCCTTGGCCAGCAGCGGGTCCGCCCTAGGCCCGGCCGAGTCCACTGAACAAAGGGGAGCGACTTCTATCAGTTTCCTACAGAAGCTGCCACCTTAGGCCCCCTCAATAAACGAAACCAGAACAAAAAGCAAACAAAATTTTGCATTCGATGGGATCAAAACACTATCTGAAGGTGACACATATTTTGAGATTAGGTTTACAAAATGAACTTGCAGGATATTGAAAAAAAACATCCAGGATATGCAAAAACCAACCACCCTGATATAAGCATTATTTTCTAGTCTTTTCTTGTAATGGTATATGTATGATTCTGACTACATTTTTGTTATGCTGAAGAGATCTAAAGATACATTTTATCTATCTTTTGAATTATTAGAACATTAAGTATAGGCAAATTAAAGACACGGGTTAAGTGAAATTCAGTAAAGAAATGTGTTCCTATTGTATGTCAACAGTCTCTACAGACAAACTAAACATTTTTTTTATTGACAGAAGTAAGTGTCAATTGCCTCTTACCCCTCTTGCCCTCACAGGGCTTATAATATTAAGATTAAGCCTCTGATTCTACCCCCTTGTGAATTAAGTATATCAGTAATCAAATCAGAATGGCAAAGTCCATTCTACATTCAAAGCATTGCACTATTCATTTATTTCAAAACAACCTTATCAGTGTAGACTGGCTGAAACCCATAGGGCTACACACATTATGGATGGCTTAAATACGCGTGCAGAGGTGTTATTGCATAAATGAGGTCTGGCTTAAATGGAACTTCTATTGACTTAAGTTTAGGACAGCGGAAGTTAAAGCCTGTCACTATTACATTTCTTCCTGAATGGACAAAAAAATGTAAATTTTAAAAATAATTAATATACAATTTTCAGTGCATTTTGATAGATCTTTATTTCCTATTTCTTTAAAAGGAGAACATTTTAATATAATTTGAAAGTTCTAGAAGATATTGATTGCTGAAAATTGGATTTTTAGAGAGGAAAAAACAATTCTAGCTGTACAGAAGAATTGATACTGACATTATAATCTCCTGACAATCCCTGGTATAATGGTCAAATTTTCTCAATATGCCACTCACAGGAGACATCAATCCTTTCACTCTCTTGATGGTTTTAAATGTCTTACTTTTATTTTGTGCTGCCTTTTGTATCACCAAATATGTGTAATTGCATGTAGGCCCTAATATTAATTTCCACCTTTTCCCCACATTTGATTCTTTAACCTCATGTGCTTATTTGCTGTCTTTTTCATTTCTAGTAAATCTCATCTGTCTTGACTTTGCATCTAATGCCAGCAACTGCAGTGATTTCTTAACCTCTTCTTGCCTCTGCCTCTGACCTTCTTTCCTGATGTTGATAGGATGCTGTACATATTTTTTAAAATAATTTTTGAAAAAAAATAATTTCATATTCTCAGAGAAAATGTTATATCCTCAAGTATTTATGTTTTTTAAAAATACTATTTTCATTCCTTCCTAGGAGAGAATCACAAAGTCAAAGCCTTCTGTTACACATAGTAATAAATTAACCGTAACACTACATGTTTCAAACATCATATACGCACACATATGTTACTACAAGCTGTAAACATATTATTCCTCAACATAAGACAGTGGCCTCAAGCAATTGCTGCTCATGGGCAAGTAATTTGAGTCTTAAGGTCGGTTTTTGGTTTTGTTTTTTTTTTCATTAACAAAAAGTATTTCTGTTTACAAAGCTGATAAAAATTGAAATGTGGACCATTTTCTATGATATGTTAAAACTTTGTTAAAGATTGATGACCAGATGTGATCATGGATGGCTAAAGAAAGTAGGAACAGAACCAACAAATGAGGGTCTGTCTGATCAGCTATGTGGAAATTAAAAAGCCATCACCTTATACAATATAAATTGCATTTTATTATTTTGATCAAGCCATCACTACACCACCAGACTGAAGAAGAAATTACAGTATCTTCAATTGAATTGAATCTTCATATATACCTACTGAGAAGACTGCTCCTTTTTTTTTCTTCTCTTCTTCCAGTGCTTCTGGCCTCCCGTATATATCCTGACCCTTTAATAGGACAGTAATAATAAAAAAAAAATAGATATCCTTGAATTTGGCTTTCAAGAGAACAAAAGTTATTAATTTCACCAGGTTCTTTAGCAAAGGCTGCACAGCCCCCATAGCTTTGCCATCTTTTTTTACTCACCCTTACCAATGATACTTGCAACATATTTATTTGCAGCTCACGGCAGTTCAGTGTAATGGGGCCCATACCAGGACTGGCCAGGTAACTCAGCCTTAGACTGAATAGGACGTTCAGTTAAAAGTCTGCAAAGCTAAGCATTACCTCAGAGCACTGCCCAGCTGATAGGATGCAGTCATGTGAGCTTGTCACTGTCAATGCGCTTTGCATCTTCGCAGAGCTAAAAAAGAGAGCTTAGCCAAAAGGCAGAGAATTAGGGATGGCTTAAAAAAATTAATGTTTTTTTTTTTAATTTCTAGATTTGAAAAAATAGACTTTCTCCAATGTGGCTCCAAAACAAACATTTTTTTTTTTTTTTGCTTGGGCCTTTGTTTTACCTTTCCCTCTTTTCCTGCTCTCCTTGCCTTTGTTTAACAGAAACCCCAAGCAAATCAATGCATTGATTTTCTGCAAAAGACTGAGTTTCTACCTGATGTTTCAGATGCCTTTGGGCTGAAAACTGTACCACTTGTTTGTTTTTCATGTAAATAAACAACAGCATATTCTGGTGGTCTTAACTATAAGGGAAAGTAAGCATATCCTTACCTTACAGTGACACCAACCAGCAACCTCAGCACTCATAGGTGTATCCCATTAGGTTACACAGACTTGTGTCTGTCCAGATTGTTTAAATATTCCCTAGCTTGATAACCTAAATGACGTTATGTCTTTCTTTGCTCTAGACTTTCCCACTGCTCTCGGAGGCCTGGTGTTCCTGAAGGCTGGTCCTCCCAGTAAAATCTAAGGCAAGATGCATTGAGTACTTTGTTCTTTTCTGTGTCCCCTGACTTGCCCCATGCAGCATGAGGCCCTTTTCTCCCTAGTCATCTCTTTGTTGATGATACATCTGGAGAAGCCCTTCTTGTTGCCCTTCATGTCCCTTGCCAGATTCAATTCTAGATGGGCTTTGACTGTCTTAACCCCATCCTTGTGGGCTCAGACAGTCTCTCTGTACTCCTCCTCCTGGGTGACCTGTTCCTGCTTCTACCTCTTGCACAGCAATTTTTATATCTGATTTTATTCAGCATGTCCTTGTACTATGTCCTTGTTTTAGTCAGAAGCTCCATGCAAGCTGCTGGCTACTTTTACTTGAATTCCTTCATGTCAAGACGAACTATTCTTGAGCTTGAAGCCCAGGGTTGTGATCCTGCAATTTGTCGTGTTCCCTCCTCTCAGGATCCTGAACTCCATCATGGCAGGTAAGGCTGTCCTTGACCTTCAAATCCACAGATTGTGGAGCTTTCAAAGACCTGACAGGCTCAGGCAACTCCTCCTGTGGAAAAAAGAGACTTAAATGCTGGTACAAATGGCCAACATATAAGAAAAGGCATAAGCTGTTTTGCAATTATTGTAAAATCATGTTTTTACTTCTTTATCAGTCTTGAGATGCTATCACTCCTCAGACACGCTAAGTAGATACAATCTTCAAGAAGATTAAGGTAAATTATCTTTTTTTGCAGAGAAGTGTTCTGGCTGCATTATTAAAACTGACAGCTAATTTTCACGTATACATTTGCTATAAGATGTGCTTATATTTTGGTTTTCATTGTGTCGATATTGTTAATAAAAGCTACATTTTTTATTCTTATTTACTTGTGCTTTTTTGACCAGAGTTCGGCTTTAAAACTTCTTACTATTGCATTAAGAACACTATGCCCTACAAGACATAATGCCCAGTTCTATTATAAAATCATTGTGCCAAATCCAATTAGCAGAGATTTTTTGATGAATTAACCTTGTCATGGCAGAACATTCAGTGCACCTGCTGTTCTGCTGTAGCACCAGACTTTGGCCCTCCTACAGTTAAGTCCTAGGTTGTTTTGCTGATCCCTTTCAGCTCACTTTTTCCTCCTCGTGTTCAGAGGTCGCTACCTCCAGATGTCCAAGATTTTTTCTGTCTCATTTATATGCATGACTGGCCTCTTCAGTTTGTACTTTCAGCATTCTCAGTTCTCTCTGGTTGCAGAACTCTGCAACAGATGTTTTGTTTTTCCCCTGTACCTTGCTCTACCTCCAAGGAGACTTGCAAATGTTGCTGCTCCAGACAGGAGAGAGAGGCCCATGAGTAGCCAAAACAAAAGGTTATTTAACAATCTACCTGAGGAAAGACCATTAACAATTTTCAGCTTCATGCTTAAGGGATGTGATCTCCAGGGCAGTGTAAATCTCCGTTCTGGGGAACTGAAAAGCAGTTTTCTGATATGGTGGTGATTCACATGTTCCCGTTGCTTTTGGCAGTTACCTTTAAGAAAAAGCACAGGAGAAGGAAAGAGTTTGCCTTTGCTGCATCTCCCTCGCTGCCTGGAGGGGCACGGAGTGTATAAGGAATACAGATTATGAAGCAGTGCCAGGGTAAATTTAAGAAATCCATAATGGGGCTCAGGCAGGCTAGAGACTGGAATTGCAGATCTGGCATAACTTGTCATGGTTGACTCTACTATGCTAATCTCACCAAATATTTGGTCATGACATTGTTTCTTGTCTTTGGGTACAGAGGGCATACAACACCTCCTATCCTCCTGAGTCACCATTGTCCTTGGCCAGAATCCTGGCGTACAGCATCAAAGATTGCCTCTTTTGGGGCCCTTCCTGGCTGATCTTCTTTTGATGCAAGAGGAGTCACAGCTCTCCTGCTCAACCACAAGCACGAGTTGAGAACAGAGCCAGGTATAAGAAGTATCTTTTTCTCTCTTACTGACAGGAGAGGGAAGAGGAGAAAACTTGGAACTCCGTTCTGAGATCAGATGCTTCATGATAGTGGGCAGCAAGCACAGAGGTTTAAAGTGTGGACCATCTGTCATTTATTCAGCTGACAGCCTGCCATGAAAACAAATCAAAGCATCAGTAGGTGGAGAGCAGGTTTGCATGGCCAGCATCTGTGTCAGATGGACTGCTGTCTTTCAAGTACAAGGAACACAACTGCAGCTAGCACAGCAGGGCCCACATGTCTCCTGACAAAGATCAGTTCTGGTAAAACATTCATCTGGTGTCCACAACTCCCAACTCTGTCCTCCTCCTGCTCCCAATATAGCAATCCCTCCATCTCCAGCCACCCATACTAGTTGGTCCCAGAGAGGTGGCGGATGCCCCATCCCTGGAAACGTTCAAGGCCAGGTTGGATGGGGCTCTGAGCAACCTGATCTAGTCAGGGATGTCCCTGCTTCTTGCAGGGGGGTTGGACTAGATGACCTTTGAAGGTCCCTTCCAACTCTAACCATTCTATGATTCTATGATTCTATAAGGTGAGCAGAGTCCAATGGGCCCCTGACATGCAAAGGAGGTGTATGTACAGGGTTCACTCTTGACCCTTAGGTTTGGTGGCACCTCCTGTCTACCTAGGAAAGGAAAAAGGAAACATGGCCTTAGAGGGCAGGGAGGAGAAACCTCTTTCAATAATGACTAGTATGAAAAGTCATTCTCTGGGATTTTGAACTTCTTTTGGAGCATGGCATAGTGTCCAGACTTTCCACGAGGATGAGATGTACTTCTGCAGGAGACACTCTGCTGTTGGTGCCCTAGGAAGGACAGCCTGTGGTGATCCCAGCAGCCTTTGCTAGCTCACTCCTGGGTCTGGCCAGACAGTAGCATTGCAGAAGCATACCCTCAGTAAATGGGTACAATCTTCCCCCATTTCAAAGACACCCTCTATTTGTGCACCTGAGTTACAAGAATTTCTTTCCTGCTCCCAAGAAATCTGCCTGACAGCAGAGCCCTGGACGAGATCTACCAGGTATGCCCCAAAATGGTGGGGGCAGCAGAGCCTGTGGAGTTGCTCAGTGACCACAAATCATCACTGACAAGCAGCTGGAAGATAGAGTTACTCAAGAACTGAGGTGGACACCATATGGTGAGGACCCATTCCTAGAGTTGAGGGAGACAGAAAAGACTGAGGAACTTGCAGCAGGGTTGTGGCTAACACTGGGTGAATGCAGCTTCACCCAAGTGACCCCATGCAAATCCATCAGCATTTGTTGCTTTCCAGAGAATCTCTTATAAATCAGAATGAGTGATACCCTATCCTCTTCCAGGGCAGGGAAGTAGAATCATTTGGGTGCTGTGTCTACCAAACTTGATCTTGTACCTAATAAAAATGTTCTTTAATAGTACCATGCATGAACTAGGAGGGGGGTTGGTACCCTTTAGTATGACATAACTGGTTGCTATGCCTCTGCAGCTATTGCTTTTACTGCTGCAGTTGCTATAGGAGACTATCAGATGAAGTAATGAAAGATTTCTCCCCTCACTCACGATGGCATATTGCCCGGCTTTGTGTATACTGCATACCAAGCATCTGATCCTAGCAAAAATCTATCCCTGCTTTCTTCCTCCTCCCCTGCTGGAAACCATGGAAACCAAGCTGACTTGATTCTGCCATGGACAAAGAATGGAGAGGTGGCTCAGATATGAGGCCCTTGTCAGCTCCACTAAGCCAGCCTCATTCCTTGCCAGGAATGCTCTCAAAACACAGCCCATAGGAAAGAGTTAAGGCTTTATTTAATCACAGATGCAGCTTGATTATACTAGTATTTTAATTTAAGATACCATTTAAGAATATTCTTTGATATGTTACTTGTTTCTGTATACTCACTGTCATCACACCAGGCATCCCCAGCCACTGGGGAGTGGTGTGGACTAAGAACACTCAGATCCATTGCAGTCCTTGAAGTTTTCAAGGCAATGCTTGTTTGTTAAATACCCAGATATTGGGCTGAGCCACAAATACCTCTGGTTGGTCCATTAGTTGACCAGGGGGTTGCAAGGCACTTACTTTCTGATTCATGGAACAATTTGTTGAGCTGAAACATTTTCAGGGTTGCAGATAGATGCAGACAATTGTTTTTCCTGGATGAAACGAGGACCCTCCATTTGCTGGGTCAAGAACAAACTAGTTTTGTATTATCGTATACAATTGCTGGCATCAAGTGAACAGTGCATCTCCCTCCCTTACATGCACTCTATGTGAAAGGTTATTGAGTGGCCACAGCCCTTTATGGCATCCTCAGTCTCTTTTTCCCCCTCCAGCACATTGGGCCAAGACAAGGCCTAGCTGAAAAATGGGACCCTAAAAAGGAACCACTTGATTTCAGCCAGGGTTGCCAATGACCTAAGGTTCTGCATTATCATCCAATCTGAGTATCTGTTGTAGTTTATTAAAGAATTGGGGATCCATGCTGAGCTACACCAGCACATGGTCTGCAATCTTAATCCTATGTATGCCCCATCTTAAACATAATTTTTCATTGCTGCCCATCCATATGTAGCTTATCTCTTCCAGCTGCTGGGATAACTCTCTTGGTGGCAAGAGATACAACAGGTGGTACTCAAAGCTTTCTCCAAATCCTCATTCCTATGGGAGATCAAAAGAGAGACAATGGTTGCCATCTCCTTGGTGCATATAGCCCTCTGTTGTCCTTTGACTATAATGAGAATGCAGGAGCTCTCCTCCCTTGAGTTGACATTCCAGGAAGGAAGAAAAAGAGGTGTTTCTCTACTACAGTGCTAGGGCTGTGTTTTATGTGGCCCTAGGTGAAGTATAAATATGGAAGAGGGGATGCAGTGTCAAGGTCAGCTGGAACAGGGCTGGAAGACTGCCAGAGTGAAGATGACAGAATGGCATGGCATTGTCCATACTGCATACTAGGATTGTTCCCACATTCAGACCACGCCAAGGCATAGCTGATGAGTGTGCCAGTTGGAGTGGCTACAGAGGTTTACGAAATGTTAACCAGCTTGGAGAATCCTGTATCACTATTAGATTACGTGCTTGGAACTATTTAATTAATGTTATGTCAATACACATAACCCTATAGTCCTTGGAGTATGCTAACTCTATGGCCAGAAGATTACAAAAGAGAAAGTAGAGTGGTTCTGTTAAGCAAACAAATTTTCATGCAGAGTCAGAGTGCAATTATCCTACATAATACAAACAGAGTGACTTAATAAGTGGTATACAAATATTTGCGCCGCTGAAATAAAAAACACATAGCAGCAGTGTCTTGTTCTTGGTCATAATAATCTTAGTTACAAGAAACAATTTTTTTTTTTTTTTTTTGAAAAGGAATAGATAAGGGCACGTCAAGGAGCAGCAATGACTGACTGGCCAAGAATCAAGAGCAATAGCACTGGAGACAGGGCAAGAGTCTCATCAGCCAGAGCCCACTCCCCCCTAAGCGGGGGAGGCCCAGCAATGGTGGCCAGGTTCAACCAAGGGTCCTGATCCTCAGGCAAGTTCATGGTGATGAGGCAGGTCCCAGGTCAAGCCAGGAGGTTAGTCTGCAGGACAGGGTCTGGATCAACAGGGATTAGGGCCGAACTAGAGACCAACACTCCAATGATTTAGCTTAGTCAGGGACTGAACATCCATGGCTGAGCTCAAACAGAGCTCCTGGGCCTTGGGGCAGGGTGAGTAGGTGGAGGTCCCCAGCAGCACTGGCTCAGGGCTGTTGAGGCTTGTTTGTGTCTGCAAACTGAGACAGGGCAGACTGTACCTAGACAGCAAGTACACAAGCAGAGAGCAGGCAGAAACCACACACTCTGCACAAAGCCAGAATCATCCACAGGCAAAAGGATTTCAAAAAGAGGACAATGATTTACAGAAGGAACAGCAACAAGATTTCCCTGTGGAAATTGGTCAAAAGATAGTATGGGAAGGGAATATTACACTGAATCCTGACAAGTATTTCTACCAGCGAATTAAATGTGCCTGGTAACTCCCAGGCACTGAGCCAACTGGCATGGGATGGCCTGTGTCCATGCTTGTAAGCTGTCTTCGCTTTTAAGTATCAAACCACATGCAGCTCAGGAAATTCCCCACACAGGACATAGAAGGTAGGACAGTAGTCTGGGCATTTATGGAGCTTTGGCTATCTAGCAGAGGAAGAGCTATTTTTCCCATCCTGAAGGTGTCAAGAAAGTAGTTGGTAGGTAGGACACTATCCAGTAAAAGTGTATGACAAAAAGACACTTGGATCTCCTGCCCAGGAGAGTGCTTGTCCACCAGAGTGGCTTACCATTCTGTGTTTTAGAAGTGGGATGCGTTATGAGCTGCGGGAGCAGTTAGAGCTCTTTTCTCACTGTGCCTGAGCTCTTGCAAAAGCCTCCACAGCATGCATGCTAACAAATCCTGAGCTATCATGGGCTGACAGCAGAGTTCATTCTGGGACATCCTTAGCATCGGTTTTGTTATTATCCAAGCTGAATCTTTGCATTGTGGAGTGCTACCCAGCTATGCTGTGATCATGTTCTTGCCAAGGAGAGACCTCCAAACCTAAGAACAGATCACAGAAAACACTGAATAATTTTTCACTTTTCCGAGCCCACTTAGGATTTTCCATATCTACGTCATCCCGTTCAGTTATCTATTTTTTTCAGCCTGAAAAATTCCACATAATTTCTGCTCCATAGAAGCCAAGATACTCTGTTCACTCTTGTTTCTTCCTCTGTACTTTTAAGTTATGACTCATCTTTTTAAGACTGTGCAGTCAAAACTATATACAGTATTTGGGAATGGACTGTGGATTTGCACAGTAGAATAATGTTTTTAGTTTTGTTCTTTAATTCCTAATGGACTTTTTTCTGGTCTTCTTTGAGCATTACTGTTTACCAAGAATGATGGTCAATAGCTCCAAGATTCCTTTCAGGAGTAGCCATACCTCATCATTATACATGGGCAGTCTGGATTGTTTCCTCCTGCCTTTCCTGCAGCTTTGTGATTAGTAACATCGAACTTCCTCTGACATTTTACCACATAGTCATTTCAAATTCTAAGATATTTTTCAAATCTTTGTGATCAGCTTTAGTTTTGTCTACTTTGAGTAATTTTGACTTCTCATTATTCAACAACATCTCTAGATAATTTATGAATATATTAAGCATGCATCCTAGGGTATATTCCTGTTAATATAGGAGATCTGTTGTGAGAACTAGCCATTTACCCTCACCTTTTCTTTTCTCTTTTAATGAACAATTTTTTTTTTTTTTATGTGGGCTTTTTTGATGAGACACTTTGGCTGAAGATTTTTAAAAAAATCCAAGTATACTTTTCCACTTCCTTGTTTACTGCCTAAAAACCAAAAATTCCAATTTGTGAGGAACAACTTTTCTTTGCAAAAACTGTATTGACTTTTGCTCTTTTAGTCATTAATCATAGATCTATTAATTCTTGCTTTCATTCCACTTTCACTCAATTTTATTTGCATGAAAGACAGACTTCCTGGCTGGTAATGTCCAGGAGCACTTTTCAAAACTTTGCATGACATTTGCCACTTTCTATTTCTCTGTTAGCAAAGTAGTTTTAAGCAATATATTACACACTACACTCAGCTGTTTGGCAATCTGTTTTACAATCTGGCTACAAGCTATTGATTCTGAAAATTTTTCACTATATTCCCCTCTTATTTGTGTTTTCAAAGATGATTGTCTTTCCTCACCTTTCCAAGGGAAAATATATTTGAATTCCCAGTTTCTAAAGCCCTCTGAGCTTGTTGAAAGTGGTAAAGAAACATTATGAAGAATGACTGTGAAAACTTATTATTCATAAAAGTCTACATGTCTGAAGAGCATTCCAGGAAGAGTTTGACCCACCTCTTCCATTTGGTTTGTTTTTATCCATGTTGTAAGTAACCCTTCTACCAATTATTGACAGTAACCAAAAGAGCAGGGTTCAGTGCATAATAAGTGATATTAGATAGTCCATCCCTTTCCAAGCAGAATTTTTTAAACTAATAAAGACAGATGGCTTTTCTGTCAGAGCTTTCTACAAAATTGCAGTTAGTTTTTTTAACTTCATATTGTATTGTATTCCACTGTTTAAATATATAGAGATAGGGGTAGTGTGTATATATATATGTAAAGAGATCTATATCTCTAACTATATAGAGAACTGATAAGAAAACTGGTTTTGCTATGACATTAACAAAGTGTTCCTCCCTGCTCTTTCATTTTGATGCCTGCTATTTAAAAAAGTGCTTGGTTAACAAAAGAGTTAGAACAAGATCTCTTGATCCTTGAAAAGGTCTGTCTTGAAAAAAAATTGAGGTGTACTCTAAACCTCCATTAATCTAGATCACACACATCTAATCGAATTACTGTATATGTAGGTTTCTGATTAAAGCTATTGTAAACACAACAGTTTCAACCACGTGTCTTCTGTCACCCACATTATTAAGAGGAGCACAACCTTTAGAAATCTACTACTTGCTGGGATACAAAAGCAGCCTACCAGGGGATTTTCTGAGATATCTAGGTGAGTCTGGTATTACGAATTGCTCTTTCAGAGCTGATAAGGAGGACTTAACAGAGAAGTTGTCACTAACTCCATCTTGCCATTGCAAATGACTCTTTTGAACACAGAATGTGCATACTTGAGAAGTGATTTAGTCTTCCATTCTTTGGAAAGTTTGAATTCTTTCACTAAAGCCACATTGCTTGATCATATTGTCATGCTGATCGCTTTAGGTTTCGTTTGTCTTTTATGTGAACAACTGTATACAGGATTCTAGAAAATACTCATGATGAGTACTCAGTAAAGAGCTATGAAAGTTCCAGGGTCCAGAATCACTGCCATGCTAGATATGCACCACCCCAAACTGGAGTAGTGGGAGTTATTTTCCCAGCTGAAGTGTTTCAGCTTTGCAAAAATGCGAGTGGAGAATACTTAGACCTAAGAATTGAGTCTGAGTTGCGTTACAGGTAGGTTTTAAATAGACTACTCGCTTAGATGGAAAGGTCACAGTGACCTTGTTTATTAGAGAAAATGAAGATTTTTATATTTTTATGACTTTTCAATGTATGGTGTTGATCTTTTTGGCTGCTTATGATGTGCAGGTTAAGTTATAACAATGTAACCATGGCAACAAAAAAAAGTGCTAATCTGGGCTTACTGAAAATGATTTTGTTAACTAATTTTACTGAATGTATTAACTAAGGACTCCAGTAAAATTAAGGGCAGAGCTCATTGTATCTTTTCCTAATATCTTTTCCTCCAGAGCAGTTTGTATCTTTTCCTCTGCTTCCACTGGGGTAAGGCAAGTTGAAGGAGGCAGGCTACTGCTTTATTATTAATGGTGAAGGTTGCGTTGCCTAGTGTTTTAGTTTAGGTCAGGTGCAAGCTTCTCAAGCACCTCTGAAGCAAGTGTCCTGAACATCCCCATCTGCCTGCTGCAGTGCACATTGTGGAGTGGTGTCACAGTAGGAGGACTGGATTCCTTTGGGATGAAGTGGAACCAAAGATGTGTTTCAGCAGCGCACCTAATGTGCTCCAGCTGTGCATGGCCATTCAATCCATGAGATCAGACCAAAGCTTGATCAAAATAAAGCTCCCCTGAAATATATCTAGTGTGGACATTGATTTCTCAGCACTAGATGTTTCACTCTACATATCTGTACTATTCTTTAATACAGACATAGCCAAAAGATGTTAACTCTGTTTCTTGGTATCTACTTAAGTAAGCCTTTGACTTTCTGCAATAATTTTAATGTTAGGTCAGGAATTGAACCTAACAAGTCATAAGCGTGAGCCAATCCTACTCATTTCTAGTAAAGTCTAATGGCTGATATAATCACAGGGGTCTTTAATATCATCTCAACTGTTCTTAACTCTCTAGTCTGAGACATTTCTTTTCTGTACATCTTTAAGGTCTATTATTGGTGTCTTATACCTCTCAGCCTTATGCAGATTTTCCCACGTGGATTGTACAGTGGAAAAGTTATCCACGCCAAGTAGAAGAGAGTACAAAGCAGGAGGTGCAGTATTGTAGCTTACTTTTTGGCACTACTTATACAGAAGGTAAGAATGGGAAAAAAAGGCCTTGTAGAGAGAAGAGAAAGTGTTTAGTGCAGAAAATAGAAAAAAAAAAAATATTCAAGGAGTGCTTGCTCCAGTGTAATTTGGTCACAGATACCTAATAGTTATAAGCTAAAACAATTCTGTGGTTCATGGAAATGGGATAATCAGAGTATCCCCAACCTTGATATATTAATGTTGCATCAAATTGATACAGGTATATCGTAAGTTATACCTCCTGGAGAAGCTAAAAAAAACCCCCAAAAAACACCAGACCACTGAAGGAGAATACAACAGCAGAAATAGTGCTTTTATTAGAGGCATAGTTATAGGAGCTTTTAGATCATTGGGCTGAGCGTTCACCACTGAATTTGGAATGACAGACTTTGGACAACACCTCCAGCTGCTGTGAGGCTATGTAATCTGATCTGTGTTGTTAACTTAGTGGTAGCCCACTTTGAAGACATGGAAACATCAGGGAGCTCTTGTCATTCCATTGTATGTCAGAAGCCTTATACAACAGTAGTGAAGAACCAAAAAAAATGTCTCACGAGGAACTGCAGCAATCACTGCAGTGATATTTCAGGATCTGGAGACTAAAGAACTAGTAAAGGGTAAAGTGGGCAATAACTGGCTGCATACTACACTGATAAATGCAGGTTGCTTATACCAGTAGCCACAAAGCATTAAAAAAAGCTGTACATTAAGGATGGAAGCACATAAATACAAAGCTGAAAGGAGAACAAATCTGTTTTCAAAAGACAAAACCATCTTCTGCCTCCTTTCATTTGGACAGTAATGCACTAATAGCAGATTGGAAGCTTCCAATACGAAACAGGGCATCATTATGAAAAAGCAGGAGAAAAAAATAGAGATGATTCAAGAGAGGAGCAAGAGAAAGCATTATAAATCTAAAGGAGTGACAGAAAAATTTGAAGTTAAATATGGCCTAGCTTAGTGATGTCTGAGCATAACAATTCTGTTCAAAGTTAGTAACTGATGGGTTGGGGGACTGAAATGGGGATCACAGGAGGATGTTGGGAAATGACTCTGCAATGACATCTTTTATGTCAGAAAGACTCTCCCCCTAAATAAAGTTTATAGAAAAAGTGAAGAGCAAAAATGTGATCCAGTGCTGCTTTAAAGTCTTGTGGGGCTATGAGAGAGAAAGTTGAGAGTAATGTCTTTAAGGTTGAACAGAGTCTAAACCATACTGGTCTAGACTGTAGAGATGCGTCCTGATCTAAGATTGGCGCCTGAAGAAGTGCTGCACATTTCTATCCCAGAATCCTCATCCATGGAAACCAGGCTCTGCACACTTTCCAGCCCTGTTCTACCTTGACACACAGTTGGCGTCAAAGACCACATACAGAAGTTGTGAATGATCAGGATAAACTAAATTGTATATAATTTACCCTAGAAAGTTGTTCTGGCCTCCTTCATCCATCTAGGCAGAAACTGAGACAAGATTATTAGAGCTCAGGATGACTATTTGATGCTGAAATAACAGTTTCATCAAGGGTCTCAGGAAATACACTTACAAAAATAAATACTTATGTTAGACTACCTGACAGAAGACTAACCAAATTTAGCACAAAGACCCAATTTTCAGAGGAATAATACACCAAGACTACAGCATAGCGCAGACTGCAGCAGAAGACACACTCTGACAGTACAAGAGTGGCAGCAGTTACAACACATGAATTGTGCCTTTCATCATCCTGATATTCCAACAGGAACACAGACTACTGTCACAAGGCACCCAAAATGAGGAAATAAAAGAAAATAGGAGGACACCTTCTCTAAGATATACAGAGGACGAAGTAGGCAATATTAGGAGGTGAAAGATAATGCCTAAGAGTCAAATCAACACTGATTCCTGAACGATGTGAAAGATCTACCTAAAACCCACTTAATTATCATCAATTAAAAAGAAGCCAGGTGATGCAGTAAGGACTTAAGTCACATGTTGTGTTCCTTGTTGCGTACAAGTGATCATGGCCAGACCCCTTAGACATACACCTTTGTGCTTGCATTTTGGTATGAGACTGTGATGGAGTTGACTCTATGCTCAGAAAGCTAAATAAACTCAAAATTATCTTCTTCTTGCGTATGACCTCATCTTGAAATTCATTGCATTCGTTCCCACTTGACAAATGGAAGAGGAGAGCCCCACTTTACCTGGGGGGTATACACTGTTTCCTATGTGAGATTTAATTTCAGCTAGTCAGAAAAAGGAAGGATAGCTTTCTCTCCAAAATGACAAGCAGTGCTGACTATGCTCACACTTTTCCTCCTTTATACTTGGCATGATTTGTTTCCCAATGCACTACGCCTCTCCAGTCAGCATGGCTGTATATCTTCTCCTGCTGGCTTTCCCCATCTGAGCAGCACAGAGGGACACAGCTATGAGAGCTGAGATACATTTAGCAAAGCTCTCTACCCAGCTCCAGCACAGCCTTCCTGTCATATCCCCAACAGTGAACTTCTGTCTTACTAAGATACTCAATCTCATTCTATATCTGGTAATAAAGAAATTTTTTTTTTTTCTTATTAAGCATTCCACTATGTTTCACAATAACTGAAGCAAAAATCTTGGAAAAATAGTCATTATATTCGAAGGTGTCCTGTCAATAAGTGTATAACTTCAAAAGGGTAAGAACCCTCCTTTAAATTCCCTTCCACGATCTATGACAAACGTCGAGGTTTCTTTTGCAAGGTATCTGTCCACCACTGTATCAGTGGGACTGGGTATCTCTTTGACTATAATAGCTGTCTGGACAGAGAAACACCGTATCTCGTGCCTTAATGACACAAACCTGTATATAGCCATGTCGCTGGCAGGGTTGCACACTGGGAAAGACCTGTACACAATTTTGCTTTCTCAGTTCTATTTCCTGTTTGTGACAGTGGGGTGCTTTGCCATCTCTTTCTCATAGATAGTACAAGCTGACCTTAAAATTTCAGTATCTCACCAGCAATGAGGGTAAATATTTCTTCTGAAGGGTAAAAAACTTTGTTGTGTTCTGATGATTTTTAAATAAAACTTCAGCTTGTCCCTGGACTTCATTCCATCAAAGTCTTCCATAAAGGTCAACAAAAAAAAAAAAATATTTTGAAGCACATTATAAAAAAGGGGGAGAAAAAAGCAGGAAAAACTCTTTAGAGCATTTAAACCCCATAGCCTGGTGGAGTTTGTTAAATTTCATACTAAACAAAAATGTCAAGAAACTGTTAATCCAGAAGCTTCACTTCTGTGCACATCAGATCCTGAGTGATTAGATTTATCTTTTCCTTCAGTAGCTACTTGTTATAATATAGCCCTTGCAACCTTAAAAAAGCTTCCTACATCCCCACATTTTGTGCCCATAGGCCTCTTAACAGAGGCTTTTCTTTACTCTTAAGTTCTCAAGATTTCTCCAGCTCCAGGCTCATCCGAGAATTGTGTTTGGTTACACGTCTTCCTGACTCAAACATGCATTCAGAACCACTACAAAAATTATTTTCTTGAGCCTTCCAGGTCTGTAATTTGGAGACTGACACACAAAATTATTCATACCAAAGAGCAGAAAATAACACTCATTACATTGCCTTCTTTGTGATTCCTGCCCATATAAGAGTGGCAGTAGCACACTGAGTTTTAAATTGGCACTCTGCATAGTTCTTACTGATCCCCAGCTGACCGTGTGTTTAAGTGCTTTTTTTAACAAATACATTACAATTAGGCCAATTCAAAGACCGCTCACCCAAAGTCGTCTGCACTTCTTGCACTCAAATAAAACCAGAAACTAGCAAGAAAGCTATGACCACCTAATGTCTAGACAGAAATTTCTCTCTCTGACAAGTTATTCACATCCAGAACACCATGGTAACTCTCAACCTGCAGCACGGCAAAACACATCTGAATACATTGGAGTGTCGTGTGTTTCGAAAACATCCCAGTCTTTTTCTCACTGCCTGGAACTCACTGAACAATTGCCAGCAAATGTTTTTAAAAAACCATCATGTCATTTAGCAGTGTCTTCTTTTGCTCAGACCATCATATACCTCATTTTTTTTGGCCCTGCTAACAGTTTTTTTCATCTGTGCAGTCCCCAGTGGATGTGAAGTCAACTGCAGAACAGATTACTGCCTACATTGTTCACAGCTGAAATTATAACTCTGCATGCCCACAGCCCATGTTCTTTAACTGCATGCCCATTGCATCCTTATATGTTTACTACAGGAACCAGAAAGGGAAAAAAAAATGTAATTTGGACAAAGGGGATGCAGAGCAATCCTCCCTCCTGGCTTGACAGGGCAGAGACCCTGGGTATTCCTCCAGTCCCAGGTGGTAGTGCTGGGCTGGGATGGTTCCCTGTTCATAGGAGCAGCTTGCAGCAAGATCAGATGCGTGTTCTCAGATAGCCTCTGCAACTCCAAAACCTTTCACAAAACTTCTTACCTGTCTGTGAAAGCCAGCTGTCCTTCACAGTGCTATCTGTAACTTTTGTCCACTTCTCACTCTGATACTTGTTATGTCCATAAATTTCTCATGTCATGTTCAGCAGTTTATCATGGTCAGTTCAGTTACTTTCAGCTCAGCCAGAGCCCTAGCATTTGCATGCACACTTCAGGAGGAATGGTACATATTACTGAACCAATTTAACAAGTAGTCGTTGGCAGATGGATAATCCCAATTAATTTGTTTCGAATACAAATTATCAATCACATTACGCTTCTGCAAACTTTCCTGTATAACCTTCCACACACCCTCAAAAGGACTAGCAAGGATTCCTGAAGAAGTTGACACATCCTAATGAACGAAGACCTCAGAAGCCTAATCATCAGACACACACCATGGATTAATAAGGCAAAATGCATTTGAGTATATTCTCCCTTCTTAAAACCCAGTATGTCTTGAATCCATCACATTCATGTCACACACAGTCTGTCAGAGTGCTTTTCGACCTTAGGTTTACTAATCAAATAGAAACTCACGTTTCCCTTTTCTTAGCTCTGTCCCCAATGATTATACTAAAGACTCAGTCCAGGGTATAAATAATAGTGAGGGACAATGGGAAGCATAACACAGATACTAAAATAATCTGGACACAGATTGAAAATCCAAAGTTTATACCTAGCTGACTAAGATTCTCCAAACAGTTATCTAATAGAAATAATCAGAGATTGAAAAAAAAAAAGCTTTTGGAGAAGTTTCAGATGGATTCCTGGCTTGTTTCAGAGAAAGCTCCCAGTAATGATGGCCAGTTCCACCTCTTCTTCATAGGACTGTTGGTCTCAGACCAAAAAAGTGTGTAAATTAGGAGAAGAAGTCTCAGTACCCATATTTTGAATATAAACTACAAATTCATGATTCCACCAGAAGCTACATGGATATCTGAGCTCAACTTGCTGACTATAAGCTCTACAGACTACTGCTGTGCTGAAGGAATTTCCCATTCAAATACTACAGGTTAAGAGGTTCTAATTGTGTTCTGGAGAACACAGTATTAAGATCAGCTAGAGGGATGAGGAAATCTTTACTTCAGAAGAATCAGAAGTCAATGTGTTTGAACATACATAATGGAGCCAATATATTCTGTTGAAATGTTGCACTGAAATATATTGACAAGAACACAGTGGGGAAATTCAGAATCTAAAATTCTAACCAACAAAAAATTACTTGTGTTCGTGTTCGAGCTATTCGCAGGTGTTAAAGTATCTCAATGAGCAAGCATTTTGTGGCTTACTGAAAGTAATTAACATCTGGAATATATAAGCTTTCTAATGACTCTATATGTTGAAGATACGCGTTTCAAAAGCATAAATTTTCTGGAATGTTATTAAGCTTAAATTACTGATGTAGATGAGAAAAAAAAAGTGTTAGTTATATGCACAATTGCTGCTTTTGGCAGTGATTTTCTGAGATCAGAGGAAGCAAAACAATCAATCATTAAAATCCCTTGAGAAGTGTGATTGTGTAAGTCCTCGAAATGTTCTCTGGTACAATTATCATTGAAAGGAAAGGCGACCTGTCAAACTGTGCAACATCTTATGTTGGTGTTGCAAAATTACTGTAATGAAATTTAATCAGAATGTGTAATGAAATTCTGCACAGCATAGTCTAATTTTATTGCAAAGCATTGATGTAGGCATCAGTTCACATACTGGCCAATCAAAGACCATGAAGTGATGACAATCCATGCTAATAATAACACAGAGATCATTAAGAGGTGGCATGATTTTAATAAGCAAATATTATATTTGCCTATAGCATGTCTTCTAATGGAAAAAGAACCCACTCATCATCATACAAGGTACTTCTTGCTTTATAATGTTAGCACTAGCAATCTCATTCTAGAAACACATCCATTTGGTGGGTTCATATTCCATATTTTCATTGTGACCAAAAGTAGGATTCTCTCACACTGTATATGTTACACCCACTCCTCTTCTTCTGATTAGCAAAGGTATTTCTCAACACATGACCATAAAGGATGTGCCCACCAGATAGTCTCTTTAAGCTACATAGAAACTAAATTTAGCTGAGGCTTAGGTTGAAGATTTGGTCCAAAATGACTTGTGACCTGTTCAAACTAATTTATCCTTTTGGCAACATTATATTTTTCTTTTATTTTTCTTCTCTCTTCCTCCTGATGTAATAGTCTGTTCTTCTGATGTATTTAGGAAGAGCCCCTGTACCCAGTTACCTACCTGAACAAGCCAACCTCTGATCTTCTGATCAGCTTACTATATTATCTATTTTGTGGGACATGCTGTGTGATAATATCCCTTTGGTATTCTATCATTCTATCAATTTGAGCAAGTAAACTTTTACCAATTCCATTGGAAATTCAGAATTTAGAGTGGCTGAATTCAGCAGCCCAAGAGAGGCAAGGCTCCTGCAGTGCCATGCTCCAGGTCTAACCTGTAGCAAGGCTGAGCTTTGTGACAGCTTTGGAGCCCCCAACATAAGAAGGATGTGGACCTGTTGGAGTGAGTCCAGAGGAGGGCCACAAAGATGATCAGAGGGCTGGAGCACCTCTCCTGTGAGGACAGGCTGAGAGAGTTGGGGCTGTTCAGCCTGGAGAAGAGAAGGCCTTATAGCGGCCTTCCAGTACCTAAAGGGGGCTTATAGGAAAGATGGGGAGAAACTCTTTAGCAGGGCCTGTTGTGATAGGACGAGGGGTAATGGCTTTAAAATAGAGGGAGGTAGATTCAGACTTGATATAAGGAAGAATTTCTTTTACAGTGACGGTGGTGAAGCACTGGAACAGGTTGCCCAGAGAGGTGGTGGATGCCCCATTCCTGGAAACATTCAAGGCCAGGCTGGATGAGGCTCTGAGCAACCTGATATAGTTGAAGATGCCCCTGCTCCTTGCAGGGGGGTTGGACTAGATGACCTTTGAAGGTTCCTTCCAACCCTAACTATTCTATGATTCTATGACTCTGTGAGCTTGTATTCCCAGTAAGCACGTATACATGTACACACATGCACAGCACACTTATGTACCTATATCCATGGCTGGCCACACAGATCAGCACAGACAGACACACTCAGCACACACACAAAGAGAACTGGCATCAACAGCCTTATCCTGATCTCCTCTCTGTCTGACCAGGATTAAGGTCTGTTAGTAGGATATACATAAAGACACATGTACAAGGTGGAGCCCTCTACCAGCTGAGCTCAGGCACCCAGTCTGCCCAGTAGCTGCCCTGACATCCCAGTCTCCCCATTTGCTGACATCTGGACAGAGGCACCCAGGGAAACAGTTAGAAATGGAATTAAATGAGAAGATATGACAGACTGTACTGCTCAGGCGCAGGCAAGCATACTGACCAGCAGCCTGTTTAAACACAACCAGCCCCATTTATCTCTCTATCCTTCTATTGTCCCATTCTTGTTCCTCTGTAAACCACCATGACCCCTCCCTTTCCCTACTTTTGATTCTTCCCCAAAACATCCCACAGTAAGTCTTGGGCAGTCCTGAAATGCACTAGCCCTGCATCCCATAATATGTCCCATACTCCCATATGCAGTGACCTCTGTCGGTCTATAAGGTGATGGTGACAGCCTCTCCTCTTGATTTGTGGTGCTGAGATCATGGAGCTGAGGGTCTCCTGGGACAGCCCTGGGAGGAACCAAGGCAGCGTGCCCATTCTTCTGACTGGGTTATATGGGTTCCTCCACCTACCATTGCACATCTCTACTCCTTTCTGTGTCTGGACATCGGCTTTTTAAACACATGTTGTAACATTTCAATGATTCTATGACCTCACATTTCTGTGGCAAGATCATGATGAAAATAAAATATTCTTCAAAGATCTCTGCTAGTAACCTTCTTGTAGGGTCCTTCATATGCACTACTTTCCATGCCTCCTGCAAGTCGTCTTCAGCTTTCCTCTTATCTTTCTGTGAAGTAATATTCATGTCTTTACTTTGCAAATCTGTGCTTAGAATATGGTTTAAGTTAGGTTTTTACATTCCTGTTTCTAAGGATTTATTCCTTAAAAGAAGAATCAACTTTATTTGAATGGAGACAATTTCTTTGTATGCAATGTGGATTGAAGCCGAACTTCAACAATTAGATTTTAATGTTTACTTTAATTCATTCGTATTTGCATCGTCATAATAAGATGACTTGATTGTGATGTCTGCTTTTGACAAAGTAAGTGAGGAGACAAGGGCTATGGAAGGAGCTTTTGTTTCCTTATGCTGTCTCAAACTTGCAGATGACACCGTAGAGATCAGGTAGAAGTCAGAGTACTGTACAGCTTTTGACTCTCACTAAACAAAGAAGGAGTAAGATCATCCTTCTTATGTTAAGCCTGCATGAACCATGTTATCACTGGATGCTAACTAATGGCACTCTGCAATAAACCTGTAATTTATAAAGTAATTTTTAATAGTGTATTATTCCCATTATAAGGTGAAATAAAAGCATCAGGTGAGATTTAGGAAGAATCTGCTTAAAAGCTGGTGGGTTTTTTTGGGTGAAATACACTTGTGCTTGATTGCCTTTTTGTTTTTGGGTGAACACACGTCAATTTTTCCACATAATACTGGTCTGAAGTAATATTGGTCTGAAGTGACTTTTTCTTAGCTTGTTTAAATCTGTAGAAGGAGAAAAAAAATTCACACAGTGTACAGTACAAAACCTCTCCATATCAAATTATCAGGCAATATCTCAGACTTTTTCCTTGCAATATGTAATTTGCTCTGAGCGGGCTTGAAGTGCAGAATACCAGGAGAGATTTGTTTAGAAACTACTAAAATTGTAGTAGTCTGATTACTCCTGATTACAATCTGAAAGAGACAGTAGGGTTGGTCTTTTGGGAATGAAAGTATGTAGTAGGAAATGACAGAGAATAAATAGCCTCCTTCCCAATTTCTGAAATGTAAAAGGCAGAATATTCTGTTCCTGGTGGATACATGATTTTATTGCAAAAAGATATTGTTAAAATTTTGAGTCTGGCAGAAAGAGTTTTTAAAATATAAGGGGCTCCCAGTTTGTACCCATTCATTCTAAAAATCTATAAAAATCTGAAAGCTAGACTACTTTCTGACAATAACTGTAACATCAGGGCAGATCGTGCCTGACCAATTTGGTGGCCTTCTATGACGGGGTGACAGCATCGGTGGACAAGGGACGAGCAATGGATATCATCTACCTGGACTTGTGCAAGGCATTTGACACTGTCCTGCACAACATCCTTCTCTCTAAACTAGAGAGGCACGGGATCGATGGATGGACCACTCGGTGGATAAGGAGTTGGCTGGATGGCTGCACTCAGAGAGTGGTGGTCAACGGCTCAATGTCCAAGTGAAGACCGGTGGCGAGTGGCATCCCTCAGGGGTCCGTGTTGGGCCCAGCCTTGTTCAACATCCTTGTCGGTGACATGGACAGTGGGATAGAGTGCACCCTCAGCAAGTTCGCCGATGACACCAAGCTATGTGGTGCCGTCGACACGCTGGAAGGGAGGGATGCCATCCAGAGGGACCTTGACAGGCTGGAGAGGTGGGCCCGTGCCAACCTCATGAAGTTCAACCAGGCCAAGTGCAAGGTCCTGCACCTGGGTCGTGGCAATCCCAGGCACAAATACAGGCTGGGCGGAGAATGGATTGAGAGCAGCCCTGAGGAGAAGGACTTGG
>WHYT01013188.1:37572-52782 GCA_009806455.1 Tetrax tetrax
TCCCAAAAGACCACCGAAGACCCCTGCCCACAATTTTTGGGAGGATTTGCGCAAGCGCGAGGGACTGATAAGCTAATTAACATACGAAGCGAGAGTAGGCAGGTTTAGGTAATGAATATGTATAGGCGTATTGTGAAACTTTATGAATATGTAATACTTGGTTGTATAAATTTGAAGTGAGTTGCCACGTAAGGCGCGCACGGTTTTGGCGGGACTACCCCCTGTGCTGCCCAGCGCTGAATAAACATACCTACTTTACAATCTTACAGATTGTGGAGTCCGTTTTCCGCACGTCAGGGTAATGGGTTTAAATTAGAGGGAGGTAGATTTAGATTGGATATTAGGAAAAAATTTTTCACAATGCGAGTTGTAGAACACTGGAACAGGTTGCCCAGAGAGGTGGTGGATGCCCCATCCCTGGAAACGTTCAAGGCCAGGCTGGATGAGGCTCTAAGCAACCTGATCTAGTCAGGGATGTCCCTGGTCCTTGCAGGGGGGTTGGACTAGATGACCTTTGAAGGTCCCTTCCAACTCTAACCATTCTAGGATTCTATGATTCTATGATCTAAAAGGTGTTCCTAGTGCTCAGACAAAACCAGCATAAGTTACTCATAACTGTAGCTTGTTAAGGAGGGTGAACACTGTAAGTACAGTAATATTGGGGCACTCGATCAAAGTGCATGGGAGAAAACAAAACAGCTTGAAGGGAAAATGCAGCTCTCCATCTTGCATATGCTCTGAATAGTATTCTTTCCCAAGAAAAAACAGGTTGTTTTCAAACAACGAAATTGCTTTGAAGTGCTTAGTCAGAAAGGATGCTTCCTCTCCTGTGCTTCTCTCACTCATCTTCCACCATGAACCACTACCACCTCCTCCACCTCACCGTCCAGTTTCTGTTAGGCCAAGATCCATTTAGGATCTACCATAATGCCTCAACTCTGAAGCTTTGAGCCTGGAATTTGTTACCTCCTAGGTCTCATTGTGCTCAGGGACCAACTGGAAGCATTTAGCATAATTCAACTTTCAATCATCCAGAATTTTTCAGCACGTCAAGACGAACGAGTGTTCAATGACATCAGGCAAAAGGGGCAGATGATAGGAGAACCCTACCCAGAAAGAAGTAATCTATTTGTCACATTAATCTCTATTGGACATTCATTAAGCATAACAGAACACTTATGTGCAAACAGTGAGAAACAGCTAGGGAAGAAACATTCAAAGAAACAGAGATTTGTTTCACATATTGATCAGCAAACACCTACATTTATGAAGACAGTAACTGATTATGTTCCCAGACTGTACCCAATTGTGTTTTTAAGCAAGCCAAGGTAAAAGAACAGTTTTACTAACTGGAAGGACAAACTGTGAGCTATTAACAGACACATATTTCAGTAACCTTTCAGAAAAGAAAAGGGTCTGAGAGCTTGAGCCCTTAAGGAAAGGCAGTCAAAGCTTTTGACACCTTGTTCTCTTACCAGATGATCTTTAACAGTTTTTTTTTTCCTTACTGCCAAGACCTACCAACTATAAGTGATGTAAAGTATTGACAAAGATATTTTTCTTCCTCATCTTTTTTTTTGTTTCATTAAAGACTATTTAAAAAGCGGAGCTCTATGCATATATTTACAGTAACTAGTTGGGTAAAAAATTTTCCTTTAAGCTGATGCTCTAAAGATGGCACACATCAGTGTTACTGTATATTTTTCTACTCTTAACCACATTTCAAAACTCTTTACAGCACAAAAATGAACTGGACAGCACAGGCATAATCTTCATTGCTTCTGACATCACCAGAATAGCGGTTCAGAATGCCAATGGAGGAAATGAAAATAAGGAAAACAGGAAGACCTTGTGATGTAGAAGGGACATTCTTTTAAAAGGAGAGTTGTTAGGGTGAAGATGACCAAGTAGAACACAGCAGGAACTTGATGGAGAGGACATATATTTCCTTGTGTCATTCCCAAACTGTTGTTTTGTTCCCAAAGTCTTCCAAACATGGCCATATGATATTGCATCAGCAATATTTGCACCCATCTGTCACATTCTCCAAGAGCAGAAATACAGACAGATCACGATTGTCCGGCCACTTGGCTCTATCAGGAGTTAGTAAAGCTGTTTGGAAGTACTTTTGCCAAAAAAAGTTCCACTGAAAAGATGAAGCTCTGTATAGGAAGTGAAAAATAAAAGGTTTATGTCTTTTACATACACATCTAGTCAGTGAAAACTTCCTCAACTTTCATATTAGAAAGAGGTGTCAAGCATATTTGAACACAACTTCTTACATAACTCGACTGATGCCATCCTTGTGCTGAATTTTTCATTTCAGCTATACTTAATATTTAATACAGTCTTTTTAGGCATATGAGAAGGTGAACAGGATGTGGCTCAGTTTTTGGAACTATCAGACACTCGCTGTTCAAATTCACGTCAATATATTTTGGTAAGTTAAAAAACTGGAAGCACAGAATGTGAGAGGTGGCGCTTGCCTGGACTAAACTTATGTTTAAAACAAACATCAAAAGACCACGTGGGAGTGCAAAGAAAGGCCATAAACCTTCTTATGGCTGTTGGTTAGTTTCATGTGGTAGAAAGTGCTGAGATCTTGAAATAAAATGGATACTATCAAGTTAAATAAACTAAACCAAATACTAAAAATAGACATATGCTATTCCTCTTTCATTTTTTTTTTTTACAGGTTAAGTAGAAATGTACTGTCTCAGAGAAGGAAATGAGAAAAAGGTTTGTAGGTATGACTAGTCCAGTGATCAGTTCAAAGGATATATGTGCATCTGGCTTTTAGTCCTTGCTCCAGCGAAGAGCTTCTTATTTGATAACAAAATATCTATGTGGCTATGATGTGCTGCTGAGGACTTAAGGAGCTCTATCCCATATCAAGCAAAAAGATCTAAAACTGGGTCTTCTGTAACCAAGCTGAGTTCTTGCAACAGCTGAGTATAGTAGATGGGCAGTTACCACCCTCAGACTGTTTTTTATGAAGGTGAGTGGTGTAGGCACTATCTCTGAACCTATTCTCTTGTGTTGAGTCACCTGTATGAATTAACAAGATGAATCCCAAAAGTGTATTGCCATTCCTTCAGTTCCACACAGCCCACACAGACGTGATACTGCACGTGCCTGCCAACAGACACACGGAGAGAGCGAGGAAGCCCTGTTTTTTGACCATCCACTTAGAATCACAGAATCATAGAATAGCTTGTGTTGGAACGGACCTTTAAAGGTCATCTAGTCCAACTCCTCTGCATGGACCAGGGACATCTTCAACTATGTCAGGTTGCTCAGAGGTCTGTCTATTTTATTTGAATGCTTACTAAGGCAGTCAGGTATACAAAATCCTCCTAGTGAATCTAGGCTTGTTTTTGCTTCCAGAAACATACATTTAGAACACAGAATCTAGTGCTTGTTTCATGAACTGAGGAGATTGCACTGACATGATATGAAGTATTTCTGATGAATTTGCTCCAAGACAGCTTTATTTAAGAATAGTTCACTAGAATAGGGCACTCACTCATGTTTTATATCTTCCTGATGAACTTTATTCAAGCACAGGCTTGGCTGTGTAAGCTATTTTAATTAGCAATTTAAGCTAAGCCTTCACCATCTGCTCTCCTTTATAATTACAAATGTAAAGGAATCTCATTCTCAGTAGTATCATTAAAATTCAAGATATTAAAGAAAAGACATAAAAGCATGCTATTTAATTCATTCCAAGGGTACTCATTTGCTGTGTTCCTTTTTACTGTTTTTTTTTTTCTCATCTAGGACTCAAAGGACAGAGCAATGCTAAATGGTGCCAAAATCTTTCCTTGACTGAGCTCTTGGGACTGCCTTTGAAATCATGGATGACTGACATGAGCTTCTGAATCACAGGAAAGAAACAGTGTAGCAATATTATTCTAAGCCACTAAAAATTTGCTTTTAGGAAATTTCATATAATTTTTCTATACAAAATTTCCCAGCTTTATAGAATCATAGACTCATAGAATGGTTTGGGTTGGAGGAGACCTTAAAGATTGTCTAGTCCCAATGCCCAATCTGCTCTGGGGGAACAGGTTATGCATCAAGAACATAAAAATAAAACCAGGAGTCCTACTATCAAAAGACACAAAAAAATGAATGATGGAAGTAAATAAGTATCCTTGAAGTACTGTAGTATTTAAAGCTATTATTTCTGTTCTCCAGGTACTTGTAAACCTACTCAATTGTGGTTTCTTGTGTCCTGCACTGATCCAGCAACTTGCAGAGCAATCTAACCATCTTTTCCATCAGCATGGTCATCAGGGAGAATATTCTCAGCAAGCTTCCTCAGAAATGTCCCAGTGCCTCCTACAGTATCAAACAGCCATAAAGACTTGTTATCAGATGTACACCAAAGACAAAGCTGAGTCAACAGCCAACAAACTGCTAGGAGTGTGGGGGAAGAGTCTTTTCAGCAGCATTATTGAAAATATTTTGTATAATAAACAAGGAAACTCTTAGTAGTTAGTTCCCAGTATATTCAGGCAAAGTTTATGTTTTGAACTGTCTTTACTGATAAGAAGAGTACATGAAAGAAGTGATTACATCATCAGTTTCTCTTGCTAATGGAAACCCAACACAGTACTGAGGATACCAGTTAGTCTCTTGGGTCTCCCAAGTCCATTTGAAAGACACTTTCCCTGACTTCTACATACAAAGAAACCCTCTAGAGATTTTTTTTTCTACTCTTCAAGCACACAGACAGATAAGGTTGCTTTGCAAAAAAGGACAGAATTGATATTTTAAATGAAAAGAGTTATACTTGGTATTAAAGTATTACTACTATTTTTAGTTGTTAACAAAAAAGATGTCATGCTATAAATTATTCAACAGCCGTTAAATAGAAACATTAGGGCTCACAGACATTTTAACTTGCCCAGAACTGGAGTCCGATTTGTTCCCAAATGCATTAGAAGTAGAAACAACATTTTTGAAATGAATACAGATATAAAATTATTCAAATAATATATTAATCTTAGATTTATAGCTTGTATTCCCAGCATGTTCTTCATTCTTTCAGCATTTTTTCAGCTTTTCAGCTTGAGATTTTTCTGTAGTAGTTTCTTGGTAGTTAATAGTAAATATTCTTAATTCATTAACATGTCTAATATTTAGATTCATGGAATTATTTGAACTTCTTCATTGGCCCATTTTTCCATTAGAATTGGTCATTCCTGGTATAAGTACATTCCATTAATCAAACTGAAAATGAGACATATCAAATGCCAATAATAACTTATTATCTCTTCAGACACAGCAAGTAATTTCTAGTCTGTTACTCAATATTTATTTTTATTTTTTCTTCAGTGTGCTAGGATAAGCAGGAAAATACGTAATGTCATTCTAAATTTCCTTGCAAGATCAAAAGATAAGAGGTGAATACCACTCCTGATTTTCTGCCTTGTAACTGGAGGATCTCCCTCATATAAAAGATGTTGAATTGACATGAAACTGAACTTTTAAATTCTGCTCACAGCAGGGCTTGAGAGATGAATTTCAGAGAAGACCTCCAAATCTGGCTTCTCAGTGGAAAAAGCCATTCTAATGTGATACTCAGAGCTATGCTGACACAATGCGTCAACACCAACAGGAGCAGATAGACCTCAGACCTTGTCCTGCCCACTCAGCTGCCTCGATAGAAACTACTTCCCACTCAGAAGTGTTATGTTAATCCAGTGCTTGAAAGGATCCAGAAAGAGCTCAGGACCATCGCTTTACTCACATTGGTACAAAGTTTCCTGCCTATTGCTCTCCTGTTCCACCAGCTGGTTATATTGATTGAGAAGTTCATAAAATAATATGCATTGGAAGGGACCTCTGCAGGTTATCTACTCCTCCACTGCTCAGCCTCCCCAAGTTGATCAGGTTCCTCAGGACCTTGTCCAGTTATGTTCTGAGTATTTCCAAAGATGCTAACTCCATACCGCCTTTGGGCAACCTGCTCCAATGTGTCTTTGCATCTGTGTTTGACAGATGAGGCTGACCCATGCGGACCAGAGCCATAGGCAGACCCTATGTATTCTGATCAGTACTTTGCACAGGAGGTGGTCCTTTTGTAGAATTCTAGTTTGTTGTAAAACACTTGTATGGTGCTAAAAATGAATGAAAATTTCATAAAATCTAAGGTCCAGTCTCTCAGACTTTGTCATACATATCATCCTTATTCTTTCAAGTCAAGGCAGGAGCAGCACTGTCTAAATAAGAGCAACAGAATTTACATGTTTAATCAACATCTCAGCACAGACATTTCCTTAGCTCCTGTCCATGAATCCAAACCAAGCTGATACATCAGACACTATTCTTAATCAAGGCTACAGCACTGCATGGAAAAGGTAAAGTATGCATTTTCATTTTCTGGAGTTAGTGCAACCATGGTATCGAAAGGATTGTACTTGAACACGATGAAAGAAAAACAAGATCTGAAGAATTTCTAAAACATTCCCAATTGTGAGTCACCACAGAGAATTTACTGGCATCATTTTGTTCTCCAGTTCTTATACCAGTTCTTACAGGATGGTATTTTAGAAGCACTTGGACATTTTAGAGTGTGCTTTTTTCCCTGCAGTTTTTTTTTGGTAAAACTTTTTGTTTGCCTGAGAGTACACAAACATTTTGAAGATAATACAGGGATGCTGTATACTCATTTCTTTAATGCTACTGAATCATTCATTTCATACTCTGAAGATTACAAAGAGGCAATTAAATGAGACTATGGCTCTAGGAATTTGGATTTAGATACAATAAAAACCCTAGAAATATAAGCTATCAGAGTCATGTACTTGTGATTCCTGTGCATTGCATGAGGAGAATTAGGCACTTCACAAAATAGCCCAAAATCCAACATATTCACCAGGGAACTGTTTAAAGTTAATAACAGAATAAACACGGTGTCCTTCTCCATGAATAACATAAGCAACCTGAAAGGCTGCAGAAGAACAATGCACCTTTTTTTCCCTCCTTTTTTTCCTCTTTTTTTTTCAAGAGGGATTGCAGAAAGTGCCAGCACTGCTCCTGAACACCTCTTCCATAGCTGCATTGATTCCATGGTTCTGCAACAAGGAAGGCTGAAGGCCTGGGACTCACTGCCCTAAGTCATTTGTCCAGTAGTGGGACTTCTGGATTCTGATCTCTGCTAAAGCTTCTCTGGTCTCTGTTGACCTTAAAGCTTTCTAACATAAAATTCTCTCAGAGATGCACAGACTCAGGGCTGTTCTTGCTTGTTGCCCTGTTGGCTCCATGAATTTGGCATTATCTTTTGGTAATATATATGTGTACCTATGGAATATACCTCCTCCCTGCAGCTGTAAGACTTAGTTACTTGTATGGGCAAAGTGAACCTTCAGCATCCCTAACAAATGTGTAAGCCACAGGTTCATGAGAAAAGGATGGACACTGACATCACTGTCTAAGGGAAAACTGAACATAGCTTGGGACTTCGCTGCTGTTCTTTCTACTTTCAACATCCCAACTCAACTTAGCCAGGAAATATTTTAGCAGATGCAGAACTTCAGCTGTAGCATATATAGAACCCACAAGCTTATCCGGGAGATGACTAGTGAATTTCAAATGCTTTTAAGTTCAGTTAGCAACTGAGCAGATGTTTTCTCAGTTGTAGTTTTGAAGCTTGACACCTGAAATTTATCTCTACATTGTGTCTGGCACTGAGGGCTTTTCCTATATGTTCTCATTATTGCAGTTACCATAGAAGTTGATGATATTGGCCCTTTTTTTATCACCAAACACAATTCCTACTAGCAGCCTTTTAATTAATTCTGATGTTCAGTAGACCAATAGTGAGAGAAAGCCAAAAGGGGCTCATAAGATTTCATTTTGCCCATGCTTACTCCTACTGAAAATTATGACTCAGTGGCAGAAGAGGAGGCCAACATGTAGCACTGAATGATTCATTACAAATATTTCAGAACTCTGACAGCAGTTATCATTAAAGCTTTTATAAATGTGTTTCCTGGGGATAATCTCATGGTTCAGATCTTCTAGTGTGGGAAGACTCAGTTTCACCTAAAAGTGGGCAAGAGCAGCTTCAAGTAAGGCTTATAGTCTTCCAAATTTCTACCTTCCTGTGAGAAAATTTCAAGAACTTTTGGATTTACATCCATTTTCCCCAAACTTTTAGAACTGGTAAATAAAGACTGTATGTGTTTTGTAGATGCAACTCAAACACAATTCCTGGGGAATTTGGCAGTTGGGTATTAGTTGAAGATCTGAAAAGTTCTTGAGAACTAAGAGAAGGTAGTAAATATTTTATTAGAGCAACTTGCATGGGCAGAAAAAAATAGGAAAATGTTAATATACAGAAATTTTTCTTTGCATATTGAGCAGAAGGAACACATTTTAAAGCTGAACAGAAAGTTAAGTTCTTCCTTTTCTGTAAAACAAAAATAACCTGATAATTTTGCTATGACTGCTGAAGCTTTTCTCTCTGAATCTCACTCAGAGAGCAGACCTTTTCCAGATGATGACATATTGTACCAGTTAAAATCTGCAGCAACTGAAACAAAGGAGTGATTGAGCATCTTCATTTAAAAGGAAAATCTGAACCAGAAAATGTTTAATCTTGGATCACAAAAAAATGTAACTGGTGTCCAAGGTACCACCTGCACTTTCTTCATAGACACCAACCTGTAGCTGATAATCTTCTTACAAGCACCTGCCACTGGGGACCTCACCCAGTAAAAGTCGCCTCTGCTGTCCATCAGCTTAATTTCAACATCCACACTACTCAACAAAGTCATCTTGGAAGAATGAGTCACTGTGGAGGAGTCCTAACAGTTCAGTCCTCCCACTCTGGGCCATCAGAGCTGAGCATTGCCTAATTCCTGATCACCAACACCATTCAGCATGAGCTGAATTTTTTCACCATAATGCTGTGGGTTAGATTGGCATGGCCTCAGGGATGCTATGAAGGCATGGCAGGGCTCTTTGCATCATTCTGAAGGGCTGCATCACAGGCAGCACGCTGAAATGCCGTGGCCTTTCCTTTGCGGGAAATGGAGAATGGCCAATGATAACTTCCAAGCTGTAGGAAGGGAAATATTATCACACTAATAAAGAGCTAATGTTAGTTACAGTTAGCACAGACTGTGGACCAAAGTAATGCCCGTTAATAGGTTGCAGGGTCATTTTTTGATATGGTTTCATTTACTCATATAAAAACAGTCATAAGGGCTGTTGCAGAGGTACCAAACCATGCTTCACTCCCAGCGGTGTTCAGCAAGGCTGTGCTGTTTCCTCTGGCAATGAACAATATGAAGAAAAACTGGTAACATGTTCAGGAGCGATCTCTTCCTGGCATAAACCCCAATGACACTGTAGACTTAATTCTAAGACAAAAATGCTTGTTGCAAATAATTTGATAAGTTATATAATTTCTCTCAGAAAAATTATGCTGCACAGAAAACTGACATGCTTTCACTCCCCTGATTGTATAAAAAATACTTTTTTAAAAAAAGAGAAATATGAATTATGAACGGCTTAGGTTACCACAGAAAAAAAGAGAGACATGTATGGGAAATTAAGAGTTCGACTATGCTTTTCTGTAGCATTTCTATTGAGGTGAAGTGTGTTGGTTAGCATATGACTAACTCTCTCATTCTTTTTGTAGGAAAACAAAAATTGTGTAGAAATTATATACCTTATTACCATACAGTATGTCTGTGATCGTGACTTCTAAAGCTGCAAGAAAATAGAACAGAGACCTTTCTTAATCATCACTTGGTGTTAATACAAAGGCATCAGAAGGAGTAGATGAAACAAACCATTTAAGTTAATATACACTTGTCAAGCAAGAAGCAGTATGATGGCATGACTCCAGTCTCTCAGAGGAAATTTTTTTTTGTTCAGTGAAAGATGATATTTCAGTAAACCGCCCAGCACAAAAATAGGAAATGAAGATAAGAAATGCAAAGCTTTTCCATTCCTTTCATCTTTTCTCCCTGCACTAATAAATTATTATGTTCAATGTTATGGGAGTGTACAGAGGAGAAAGCAAGCCGAAGCTTGTCATCAGAGCTTGACGAAACTAGAAATAAGTTTTCTTTTATTGTCAACATACAATGACAATAAAAGTACTATTCACAGTACTATTACAAGTGTCAGCTCCCTATAAATACTTCTGCCCTATTATAGGTAAGCAATACTTAGGGGACAGAAACCAATGAATGAAAACCTATCCCTTGCTAAATGAACATACAATCAATGGAGTGCTGGCAATGTCATGTAGTAGATTCTGGATAACACTTATGCCACAGTTCATTTGGATCTCTCAAATTTAAAGGACAATGTATTCCATGTATCAATCTTTTACGTAAAAGTCAAACAAGGGCTCGATCCCCTTTCAACTGACTAGTCTAACTTCGTAATTCTCTAATTCATGCCTTCATTAATTCACAAATTCTTTAACTCACAAAGGCATGAACTCACAAATTCACTCTCTCACCCATTGTTGCACATGTTGCTTTCACTTTAGCGTAATGGCACTGCTCCCACCAGACATCAGGCTTTAGCATGAGCTGTGTGTTAGGGCAAAACCTCTGCAGGAGGTCACTCCAACACTTGGTATAGGCCATATATAGTAAATAGTAAATTCCATGTCTCAGGGTGTGGAGGTGCTGTTACTCCTTTTGCCTCACTGAAGGTGAGGGTAGGGGAAAGATTTGAGCACTTTCATACAAGACCAGCTTTACAGTTTGTTATTACGTAATATACTTCAACATGGTGATGTTTGCAATATATCTGGATATATAAACACACTAATAGAAAACAAATAAAATACAGAACAACAATACAATGATCATAAAATGCAAAATGAGATGCAATATGCCAGTTGCAGATAGTGCATAACCCATAAAAATGTCATACCAATGATGTCTAGCAGTTTGGTCAATCCCAGTTGCAATCTTGACAATCTGGTCACTATCATACCTGATAGCAATAGTCATCTGGTTTTAATAAGTAATTGATTATTAAAATTTCCAGTTCTTCAGTTTGAGAATGTACCATGTTCCATATCGGTCTTAAGGGTCCTGTCTAAGTTGTAGGCAAGTATTCTACCAGCATCAATGTGAATTAGCTTTTTGGTTTCTATAAAGTCATTCTGTCATTACACAGAACATCACAAAGCAAACCCAATACATATACAACTCAATTTTTACTTAAGTACAGCCATGCAGTTATCATACATGTAGCCTAAATGGCAGGTACCTGAGCTCATACTACTCATACAAGGATCTTGTAGTACTAAATGTTCAGGGCAGTACTGTTCTTGGTTTCCCCATTTTACATCCATGAGAATTGACTGGTTACCTTTGTTATCCATGCATTTGCTCCCTTGAATTGACAGCTGTATTCTATTAGCTACAATAATGGAGACATATTGTATGGCATATTGGTAAATGGGTTCTTCTTTACTTTCCCTATTTAGGATGCGGCAATAAATAGATCCGCTACCCCTAAGATCAGACAAAATGGAATTTACAATAGTGGCATCAATCCAAGATGGAATTCCTAACATAGCAGAATTCCCACTATGAATCCAATTGGTTTGTTGTTCGTTTATAACAAAGGACTGCAATGGCACTGCTGGTATTAGAACCAAATTTGTGAACACCAGCGTACATTTCCTTGAATATCTTCTGGAGTTTTTTTCCAAGGCGTTAGGCTAATAGTCAAGGCAGTTGCATCCTTTCCATTTGCTATATCCATGGTCTGACGAATTATAGCTTGTTTGCTTACTGGTCCTAGCCCGGACAATTTATTACTAATGATTTCTAAGCTGATAGAATCCAATGCTCCTGTGCCCAGTCCCCTAGAAAGATCCCCAACTGTGCAGGTTTTCCAATGGGACTTTCACCATTTTTCATTTATAAGTACTCTCCATTGTGAGCAATTTGAATATACCTATGCCAATATTGTCACATCAAATCTGAACATAAAATTCAAATACCTCAGAGGTAAAATCTGCAAATTTTGGGGGAAATCCTTGGGTAACTAGTACTGGTGTAGCAGTGGTAGTGGGAATCAGGGAAGCTGAGGTGAATAGACTAAGTGCAAAGTCCATGCCCAAGACATAACCCCTGTACTAATTTGTTTCTAAATGTGACCCATTATTTGACTGTGTCTTTTGAGGTACCAACTGTGTAGCAAATCATTGGTTTAATCATGCTACAGTTTGCAATCTGGATGCAGTGCGTGCAAAGTAAATATTATTCAAACCACCCACTACCTCAACTGCAGTCGTAATATATTTCTACTCCTTAACTTTACTCTTAGTTAAGTCACGTACAGTTTCATGATGATAGATACAGAGTGCTCACCTTTGTACAGGGGTCTTATATGCTGCACCTAAAGGTACTGGTCTACCACTAAACACATGTTTAAGAATAGGCATTAGCAAGGTAATTTTCCACTCCTTCCCCGGGTCAAGGGTGCAGTTACTACTAGCCCTTTGTAGGCTAGATCCTTTTCAAAAGTCGAATAGTTGTACTCATCAGTGTGCCAGATAGACACATATACTGCACAACAGTGACCTCCTCTGGCAACTTTCATGTTTCTACTTCTGTAGGCGACACAACATAGTAGCGGTCAGCCTGTTCAAAACATGCACAAAGGGAGTAAAAGTATATAGTAAGGTCCTTGCCAGGTGGAAGAAAATCGCTCCCTATCTGCATCTGGTCCATATCCTTCACCTCTATAGTTGCCATCCACGGAAAGGTATGTTAATTAAGAGATTTGACTATACCAGTTACATTGGGAGCACTGTGTTGTCAGCATTCAGGGCTTTATAAACTACTGTTAGCTGCCACTTGCCATTAGGCTTCTTCACAGGCCATACAAGCGAATTGTAGGGGGAATAGGAATGGGAATTTTCCCCACAAATCCACCTGTGACTGGCCCTTAAATACATCAATGCATAAGATATTTTGGGAACCTAAGAGTAAGGTCAGGTGGACTCTCCATCTGTTAGACAGAATTAATTTTGCCCTGGCCAGTGGGTGGGTAGTGACTTGCCAAACTAGTAGTTTGCTAAGTGGAAGCTGTCCTATGTAAGTGTCCTTACCATCAACATCTGGGCTCCTGTATTGACAGGGAATGTTGTCCAGTAGCAATCATTAACTACAACCACCATCTTGGGACTTGGATCCTTAGCAGTGGGAGTATCCACAGCAAGTAATTCCATTGGATCAAGCCCCTACCCTAGTTTCCTCTATATTCATGGTCTAAGGCCAGCGTTGATAGCTTTGGACACCTCCCTCAAGTTGACATTCCTAACACCCTCTAGCTCCCTAGGCATTATTGTTATTAAACCATATGGTATCACTCCCATCCCCTGATACGGATCAAAGAGGAGTATCATGAGGAGTTAATGAGAGAAACCTGGCCAACTGCTACAAAATGGGAATCTGCAGCCCATTTAACTGACTGAGCGAGACAAGTCAGTTAAATCTAAACACATCTTCCATAACTTCTTACGCTCCTTCTGCTCCCTTTATAATGAGACGGAGACATCCTAAGAAATCACCTCCCAGGGAACGGGCTCTGTGGGAGGTGTTAGTTTGGCAGCAGGTGATGCCGAAAGGGTCCTAGCTCACCCCTAGGCTCTGTGACTGATGGGTGGGAAATGCATTGCTTGTCCAGTCTGTGGCAGGAAGAGGAAGAGGTACCCCACCACAGGCCTCGGATGGTGAGGCAAAGGAGAGGGACTCCGCTGCCCGCTTCTTTGGGCAGGGGGCGAGGGCAGGGGTGATGGCTGCCTGGTGTGTCTCCTGCCTCTCCCCACGGTGGGAGAGGGCATTAGCTGGGCTGCGCAGTGCTCCCGCGGGAGGAGAGGTGCTGGCTTGTCACCATGCAGGCTCTCCCTCAGGCACCGCGGCCTGGTGCTGTGGGATGCGAGTCAACGGCACAGTGAGATGCAGCCACCAAGGGACTCACCCAGCAGCCAATTTCCATTTGTTTACTCCTTGGATCTAGGATTGCTGATTCACTTTAGAGGAAATCTTGATTTTTTTTTTCCCCTGAATTTTAAGCCACTATATGCAGTAGAGATCCAAGACAGTAGCAACCCAGTAAATTAAAAATAAGGAGATCATTTGGAATAATTAGGTTGAGCAGTTTCTGATGGAGCAATTAGTGAAGTGAAAGAAAACAGAGTGTAATGTTTCTTTACCCCTGATACCAAGGAGAGTAAGTGCTTTGCGTTGTTTTTTCTTTTGAAGCTGAGTTTCAGCATAGCTAACATTTGCGTGTGCCTAAGAGCTCCTTAATTGGATGTCTGCCGTAAGATAGTTTACTCACACCTAAGAAACAGCATTTACTGCACTTGGAGTCACTTCAGTAAGTGTCCTGTGTACCTTTCATGGCATAATTCCTTAGACTGTTTTTTTTTCCTTGTCTGCCACTTCATTTTCCTATTAATGAGGATTTATTTTTACTTTCTCTTGTTGTTGTTCTTGTTGTTTTGGTTTTGTGGGTTTTTGGGGGGTTGTTTGTTTGTTTGTTTGTTGTTTCAGGAGGTGGGCTATTTGGGGATTGGGTTTGTTTGTTTTACAAATAAAGACCTGCAACTGTCTTTGCCAATGGGTGAGGAGGAAAGGAAACCAAAGGTTTAAGTGTTTCCTGCTGTCTTCTGTGCTTCTTACTGCTCTTGGTGTCCTTGGAAATAGTTTTCTGCATGAAGATGAAAAATTCCCTGTATTGGGACACTTGATGTGAAAACTTGAACGCTGTTTCAAAACTGAAATCAGAGTGTTCCTTTGTTGCATCTGAACCTCTAGAAGTTGTGTGTACTATATCCCCCAGAATAAGCAAGCCTCGTTTTCTGTCTCCAAGCTGAAATGCAGCATGTTGGTCAAGTTTCAGGTGGGCTCGATTTGTTAGTTGCCTGAAAAGGGATGCTAGCAGTTAACTTTTACCATAAATATTTTCTTTTTCCTTATTGCAGGACAGTAATACCACATGCCACTGACACGACCAGAAAAGTTGGCAACCTCAAAGAGCACACTTCTTCCAACACCCCAGATTCTGGGTCTCGGCGACCTTGCAAAAGCTCCCCATGAAATGCCGTCTAGGTGCCGCAGAAAGTGGATCAAAGAGACCGATTCAGCTTACGTCAAGCTGGCAAAGCAAGGAGGCCAACCTGGTGAGTGTCCGTCTCGCTTG
>WHYT01013188.1:53059-107501 GCA_009806455.1 Tetrax tetrax
TTTTTTTTTTTTTTTGTGAAGACATTCGGTTGGTTACAGTGGTGTACATATTCTGTTTTGTACCAAGGTAATCCATGGTTTTGTTATTTCCTTTGTGGAAGAAGGAAGATTAAGGAACTTAAGCAGATGCCTTGCACGCACACTTAGAGCAGGGTGACAAATCCAGAAATATGCATTAACGGATTTGTAGAAACATTTAGAGCAAGAAAAACAAGGTGCAAGTGGAACACAATGCTGCAGGGTTCTGCCTGTCCATTTTATCAAGGGAGACAAATGCTCCTTACTGAATAAAGCAAGCATTTCTTCCTAATAAAACAGCAACCTAAAACAATGGTAGTGTGTTTGCAACAAAACAAGATGTCAGAAAAGTGCTGTCTTTTGCCTTTTTCTCTCAAGACCTACTGAAGCACTATACTCCTGTGGCAATGAAGTCCTCTCCAGCACCATGTGCTGCCCCTGACTGGTACTTGCATTGCTCCAATCCCCCAGCGACCAAAGAGCCACGGTAAGTCTGCTCAGACCCCGCATAACTTCTTGGGTTCTTTCTGAACTTTTTAGAATACTTTTGTACTAAAGTGCAAGATATGTATCCCTTGTACCAACAAGTGTTAAATCTTTGCCTGCAGGAGCTGTATTTCCTCTATACCAGATTATATGATTCACAGAGAGTTTAAGGCTGATGACCATCATGGTAATAGTTACAAGCCAAGAAGAGGGCCTTTTGATTTCGATATGAAAAGTGTTTGGCAGCGGGATGCTGAGGACAAAGAAAATGTGGAGAAGAAGAAGGTATGATGGTCAGGTGCTCTGTGATGATGCTTTGTTTGTAGGGCTTGTGAAGACACTTCTAGCTGGACCTGTGGGCTCCTATAGAAGGGAAGCTGTAGTCCACCTGAGTTTCTGTACTCCAGAAACAATTTTTATACTGCAGTTAGAGAATGAGAAGAATGCCATGCTTCTCTTAAGTGCTTCAGGTATAGCCTATGAACCAGAAATGTAGTTTCCAATAACATTATATGGTGCATATACTTAAGTGTGTTCACTCTTGGTGAACAGAATTCTTGTTTAGTGATCCTGGGAGGAAGAAAGAAGAAGGAGGAAGGAACGGAAGTCTGTTCTGAAAAAGGGGTTTGATTTAATTTAAAGTACAAGACAAGCCCTGAAGATACTGCACTAGTTGTCTTTGAATGGAAGATGTATCCAAGACAAAGTATAGCACAAGCTGTAGAATAAACCTAGAAGAAACCTTTCTGTGATGATCTTGGCATTTTGTCCTGGAAACTTCTCTCCCATCCTCCCTCTTTCATCCTACATGCCCCTGCCCATTTTAGATGCTGGAGCCTTATGGTTTTTTTTTAATATCCTCCGTAATCTTGGTTCCCTCATTTACCATAGGTCTTTGAAGTATACATGGAAACGTGTTTTATGTACTTGAATACCAGTACCTCTCTTCTTGAACAGAGGGGCAGATGTCAGACATTTTAGTAAAAAAAAGTCCTCAGCCTTTGCTGAGATGAGTAGCTAGTGCAAATACAGAATGATGGCTTGTGGAAATGGGACCATCTCATTTCTGAATAGGCTTGGGGATGTTTACTTAATCTGTGGAAACAGGCAAGCATGCAACGTATGCTTAAAATGTAATTTGCCTGATGCTTGTAGGTGAATCATTTTTTCAATCAGAGATTTAAGGCACTGAAAATAGAAACTTAGCCTGCCACAGAGCCTCTTACAGGATCGAACTAGGATGGAGAGGAAGTGCTGTGCCTTGTTCCCTTACTTAAGAACCAATTATTTTCAGGGGTCTAAGAGTCAGATTTAACTTTGATAACAGTATGTGTAATTCAAGTCTATGTTGTGACTGGTAAAGTGAGACTGAGGTCCATTTCTGTTTGGGTGGAGTTTGATCAAGACCCTTTTTCATTCAGTCATGTGAATGAAAGTTCCCATGTGTTTTATTGATCACAAAATAAAACTGAATATATGTTATATATTCAGCCCAGATTCCAAACCTGCTGAGGTCTTGATATATAATTAACACTGCTCTTCCGGAAGTTGAGTTTTGTCTAAGGTACTAAATCTACTAAATCTTTTTCTTTAAGATTAGGTGCCTGAGAAGACAGATTCTGTGTCTGTAGCTTTAGCTCCGCCTCCACACCACCATCTCTGAAATGGTTGTCGTTCACAGTACCTTTCTTGTACCCTGAAAAGAGTCACATATATCTTGAAGCATCACATGGTGCTTCTTTCACAGCTGTTTCTTGTATCTCCTCTTATAGGAGGTTTCTATCTCATGCTTTAAGAGTACCTTCCTGAAGACTCTCCAAGTGAGACAATGGAACTAGCCCTACCAAACAGTCTTGATTTTAGTTTTCTCACCATACGTCTTGTACATTGAAATGTAATTCCAAAACACCAAATGCAAATTTCTAAGGAATAGTCAATTTATTTGTATGACTACATGATGATACTGTGGCAGCAAACTACCTCAAATATTCAGACTGGATGTATTGAAAATATTTTTTAGTCCATTCTGACTAAGCAGCTGTTCAGAAGAGAGACATGTGATGCAGTTGTGGAGATAAATCCCATAGGGCTCCCTTAGGGACAAGTGCAAAAACATTTTAACCTCTAAGGGTACCTGCTCTACTCAGTTTGGAAAACATTGTTCCCACGTGGGCCCTTGCTCTGGAGCTTTAAGCCTTTATGCCACTTTGTTCTGAAGTATTAGAATCTCCACTGTTCCTCATATTATGGTTGTCACTGGGTAGAGGAGGACTGGAGATCTGGGGGACCATTACATGGTTCTCCATGCCTTGGGATGGATCCTGTAGTTCCTGCCTAATGCCTTAATCATGGGGATAATTCTCCTTCTTCTTGGAATTTTGCAAAGCAGCAAAGATGCATTAGTGCATGAAGGACCTTTGTGCTCACAGCAAAGTGATGCACTACTAGCTCAGGTGGAAGCATCCTCTCACATCATGTGGACCAGCTGGGTTGGGTTGAAAATGCTGTGACCTTAAAGAGGCACACTTATGTATATGTGAGAGATCAGTTGGAGGTGCTGATAGCATCAGCATTAGTCAATCTTCCTGCAGCACCAGCAAGACCACTACTTCATATCTGAAGTAATCTCTATCAGGCACCTGCCTGAAATGTATGTGTGCACATGCATAGGTACGTATGCATGTACTGTAGCAAAAGGATTACTCATCTGAGGTCAGGATTTTACCTCAGAGAGAGATTTGAAATGTAAACTAGAATTTTTCCCTCAATCACAGGGGAGACAGGACTTCATCTGGGGACTTTCAGCTTTCCATGCTGGCAGCAAGTATCCATTGTTCTTCATACACCAGTCAGGCACCATTCATACCACATTTTGTGTTTCTTGAATCTGAGACTAATAAATGTGTGTGTATAACAAATTCAGGTAGTAATATTTGGAGTATGTCATTGCCATCTCTTCACAAAGGGAGAGAACGCTGTAAACTGAGAATATGTAAAAAATATCCTACATAGTTTGCTTTATCTGGGAAACTTCCAGGCTGTTAAATAGAGGCTTGTCAAAGTGAAAATGCCTCCTCAGCTATAACCACTGGAGTGTACTGGAACAGGGGTCTGCTTTTAATGCTGAATTAGCCCAACAAAGTAACAAACAGCACCTGATGGGACTATAGGAGCCCTCCAAAACCAAATTCTGATCTGTTCCTTTGCTCCTTTTGTCAGTCATTAGCTGATTTGAACAGTTATACAAGTTATGCCAGTCTGTCTCATTTAATACCAAGAAAAGAAAAACATTTAAAACAATGTGCGAGACTTGCTAGCAGCCTTCAATTCTTTTCTCATTATCTTTCATTTCTGGACTTTAGTTTTGACATTTGTGCTTTTGTCTATGTCTAGACAAAACCACTCTAGGCTTTCCCCTTGCCCTTGTCCTTTCATTAACTCTTTAATTACTAGCCTTCCTTTTCTAACGCCTCTCTTCAGTGCCAAGAGGGGAGTCTAATCTCTTCCATCTACTCTTTGTATATCCTGCCTATCAAATTGAGTTGTGTTTCTGTGTTGTCCTGTGTGCCATCATATGTGACAAATACCTTCAATATGTGACAAAAGTTACCTGAGACTGATGATTTCTACTTGTCTAATTAAATTGATTGAAGCTGTAGGTAACTGTGCCCTGGATCTGAAACTTTCATGGTATGCCAGATCTGAAATTGTACAGTTTAATGACAGACAGAAAACAGCACTACCATTTTCTGCACAAGAGGACAGCATTTTTGAAATGTAAAGCACAAACAGGATGCTTCAGTAAAGAACAGTGTTAAGAGATTTGAAAAGCAGTTCTGCTTCATTTAGTGGCTTGTTAATTAGTTCAGTGATTAGATGTATTCAAATACTGTTACACTTTTCTTTCCTCTTTCCATAATAAAAGTGCACAGGCTCCTTAAGAAGCCTGTAGTGTGCTTACATCTATTTTGGAATCTTTTCCTCATGGTTGTTTCCATGGGAATTAGAATCATAGAATAGTTTGGGTTGGAAGGGACCTTCAAAGGTCATCTACTCAAACCCCCTGCAAGGAGCAGGGACATCCCCAACTAGATCAGGTTGCTCAGAGCCCCTTCCAACCCGGCCTTGAATGTTTCCAGGGATGGGGCATCTACCACCTCTCTGAGCAACCTGCTTCAGTGTTCTACCACTCTCAATCTGAAAAAAATTTTCCTGATGTCTAGTTTGAATCTTCCTCCCTTTATTTTAAAACCATTACCTTTTGTCCTATCGCAACAGGCCCTACTGAAGAGTGTTTTCCCGTCTTTCCTGTAGGCCCCCTTGAGGTACTGGAAGGCTGCTATAAGGTCTCCCCCGGAACCTCTTCTTCTCCAGGCTGAACAGCCCCAACTCTCTCAGTCTGTCCTCATAGGAGAGGTGCTCCAGCCCTCTGATCATCTTCGTGGCCCTCCTCTGGACCTTCTCCAACTGGTCCATGTCTTTCTTATGTTGGGGGCTCCAGAGCTGGACACAGTACTCCAGGTGGGGTCTCACCAGGGCAGAGTAGAGGGGCAAAATCCCCTCCCTCGACCTGCTGGCCACGCTCCTCTTGATGCAGCCCAGGATGTGGTCACCTTTCTGGGCTGCAAGCATGCATCGCTGGCTCATGTTGAGTTTTGCAGTGTCTGCAATCCATGTGCATCTGCTGACAATGCATCTAATTTTTGCACTCTGTTAATAATTTTTTTCTCTTTTAACCTTATTGCAGTAGGTATGTCCACAGAGGTGACAGGTATCTTTACTTTTAAATTTACAGAGCAATACACTTCACTTTTAGTTACCCTGTCTTGATTTTTTTTGAACAACCTGCAAGTAGTAACTCTTATCCTATGGGCACTCTCCTGTGTTGCATTTTTAAAAGATAAAATGGTCAAATAATATGTAGGTTCCAAATAAAAGTATATATTAGTATAACAAAAAACTTTGTTAATAAGCTTTGAAAATTTTGTGCTGTCTTCAGGACTTTCCCCCCCTTTTCTTCATGCAATTAAGGTAGCTGTAAATAGTCTTTAAAGACCTTTTTTTTTTTTTTTAACCTCAGAATTTCTTAGCAGCTATTAGTGAAAGATATCTAGGAGTTGTTTGGGATATTTAATTTAATGCTTTTAGTTGAGAGGGCAGTAAGTTGACCCTTCAGCTGCTGTTGATTTTGATTGAAGTTAAAATAAACAGCTTTGATACATGTTGCTAATGTTTCTACATTACTTTTTGATTTTCCAACTTTCAGTCCCAGAGTTTCTGATATCACTTCACTCACTTTCTAGGTGTCATCTTATCTTTCTGACTTGCAGTCAACACTGTGTTTCTTTACCTGTCATTAGCAACTGAAAGATGATAAAAGTAAAATACATTTTGTGTTGTAGGCTTCCCCTACATATATACCTGTATTAATATCTGTATTTGATTGAATATATCTATATTTGATCGAATTTCAAATCTCTAATCAATGTACCACAACAGTTTTCTTATTATATGGGATGTTTTTATTTTTTAAAAATGTAATGATTAAACTGGAAATGAATTTCTGATCCCACTGACTTTAGTAAGACGGGGATGTTTTCATACACTGCATACAGACAAATGAGTCAAGATGAGAGCTTGCAATGGGTAAGTTTGAATTTGAAGCTTAACTTTGGGCAGAAATGTACTGTGAGGGAAAAGCTTGTGAAGAGCACGTTTTGCATTACTGACATACTGAACAAACAGAATAACTAATTAAGGTGCTGCTTTATCTTTCGCTGTTCCTTTATACTCCTCTACTTTTACTTACGGAAATAATATAGATGAGATAGTAAAATTTGAAGACATTTAGGGCCTTTAATATAACCTTCACTTCTGAAGATTTCTCTAACACAGGTAAAGCTCCCAGCTATAAACCCTAAATATCCAACCAGAATGCTGAACGTTTCTACAAACAAGGAATTTAGTGGGAAAAATAAGCTTTCCTTCCCACCTATGTAAGTAGTACACTTATGAAACTCATCAGACTCCTAAGCCTGCAACTATTCATGCATGCAAGCAATACTACTGCTTGTGAAATTGCAGAGATTAATGGATATGCATGTGGACTTGTGGATCCTTACTGCTACCAAACTTGCTATCGTGTGATACTAAAATACTTTTACAAACAACCAAAATAATAGCACTTTAACTCATATAGGAAAGCTATTCAGTATAATTTTGCTTTAGGAAAACTAAGCGTACACTTGCATGTCTTCAGGTAGCACGCTTTTATTGTGTTCCAAATTGTCCCTTTTTTTCTCAATACCAGTGAACAGATGCAAACTATAACATACATTGTTAGTTCTGTAGACTTCTTGAGACACAAGTAGCACTACCATTTTAAGAAAACACAAAAACTGTAGCCTGTATAAATTCAGGCACAGCAAAAATACTGTAATGAACACTGGAAGATAATATCTTTTAAGCAAATTATTGTATCACCTTTGACGTAATCACATCATCAGCCATGTGCACGACTGGACTGTTTCTGTGTACTTTGTTTTAAAAAATTATTAGACAGTCATCAGTAATCCTAATATGTTTTAGAAATATGTTAATAATGCAAAATAAGTGATTAAGCTGTCTAATGAATTTAAGAGCAAATCTGTGACAAAATTTCACCTTTGTGCAGCACAGAATGAGTGTTGTCAGCCTTTTTTACTTAAACATACTTTGTGTGATTTCCCTTTTTTGTCTCTAAGACCAGAACTGTGGAAGTATTATACACACCAAGTTCCAATAAAACGGATGGCTCTTCTCATATTAAATTACATATTACTGAATCAGGCATAGTTGCGCGCTTTGTTTTTTTTTTATTTTTGGTGTGTTTTTTTTTCTTAGATTATTACATGTAGAATATACGTTTAGTTACTTAAAAATAAGTTATAGGACTATTGCTCTTTCTGTGTAAAATAAAATTCTCCCATCTGATCCCCCTATTTGTTTACTTATGGTATTGTTTTCCTGAATATATTTGGACTTACAGGCCTGCTCAGAGAAGAAGTGAAGCAGTAAACTTCAGCAAATTAATTAGCAACGGTTATGGGACTGAGTGGTTTCAGCAGTGTACTGGAGGGGAAAAAAAGATTCAAGAAACATCAGAAAATAGTGAGCAGTATAAAGGTAAAATTATTGAAAGCTGTTTCTTTAAACTGAGTTGGGATCTCAAGGTAATAGCAAAGGGTAGTCTAAATAATTTGTGTGTCCCTCTGAATACGGTGAGACTTACTGAATTACCATGCTTAGCTTACACTGACTAGCTAAAGAAAAGAGTGCTCCTGTTTGTAGTCAGGGAAGGTGGGGGCTTTCATGTTTTTTTTTTTTCATCTTTACAAGTGCAGAAGTATGCTCTCTTCTGATCCAAGAGCTGTGTGATGTGGGTTTTTTTTTGTAAAACGCTGCAGAGACACAGCTGTCCTCCTGCCTAAAATTAAGCAAACTATAAAATATTTGTTACCTATTTATTCGGAATAATCTTCAGCCTCTGATATTTTTCTGACAACTTCTGTGACAAATGTCATCCATACTCATGTTTAAGAAATAGACCACTGTTCATAAAAAAATGTCAAAATAAATATATGTGCATTGTTGAAGACAGTGGAATCAAACCAGGGTTTTTTTGAGAGAGAAAAAAAAAAATTGAATGTTTACCTATGATTTCAAAGCCTACTTTGTCATGCACAGTGGTAATAGCTATGAAATCCATCACTTCAAAACAGATAAAAAGGTAAAAGGTTGGAAAATTCCCCTTACTTCTGTCAAAGACCTTTTGCTTAGGCTTTTTACAGTGGCTTGGTAACCATGGTGCATATATCAGTTTTCTATAGCAACCTTTTAAAATGCTATTGAACTTGCACATTGCAAGCTCCATTTTTTTTTTTTATTTTATCAGTGAATGCTTGTGTATAAACTGGGGATTGCCATGACTCCCTTGACCTTGATATATCAATGTGTGGAAGTCTTAGAGGCCAGTTAATTTAGTTTCTGTGACACTTCAGCACTTCTTGAATTAATCTTTGTGTCTTCCATGAATATATCTACAGTAATATTTTGTGTGTGTGTGTGTGCAGAACATCTTCCTCCGGGTAAGTATTAGAAGAAAACAGACAAACAGAAAACTAGAAATTGTGTATTATTATTCAGAAGAAAAACTGCTATAAAACTAAGGAATGAAGCCGGTTCTCAGGCTAGACCTGAAAGAGAGTGCATAACCTGAGAAGCCATTCTTCAGAGTCAACCTAAGTATCCAAACTCCGATCATGCAGAGGATGCTGCCTTGGAAGGCACAATGTTCAACCGTGAAGCCTAGAAGTGTGCTTCCTTAGCATGAAAGAAAACCTTCAGTGTTCTTCTTTTGTCCTCAGATTCTATTTAACTTTCTTGTGCACTGACATTTTTCTTTTCCATTACTGTGAGTAAAACGAAAGGACTTGGGATTTTCGAAAACTCAAATTCATTCTTTCAGTGATAGTTGATTTCTTTAATGTGAAGTGTGCCTCTAATGTGACATTTGGGATACAAAGAAAGCTGAAGATTTTTCAGAGTAATCATGATATTGGTTTGGTTACACCACTTAGGCATAGAGAAGAAAATGATGGGAATACTGTAAAGGCTGATGAAAAGTCAGTATACTGCATAGTTTGATATATAGACACATCCTATTTTTGAGATGCTTTTCTTTTACAAATTCTTAGATAACATGACACCTGCTTTGCTCTCCTTTCTCAATCATAGCTATTCCTACTGAAATTGATTCTGTATCTTAACATAAAAAGAGATTTTTTTAATGCTGTTAACAGTATAGTTTTATCCAGATATGTATCTTGTTTCAGTTTTGACCTTGTCCTTTTCATTCTTTCAGGTATGCACTGAAGGTGGTGCTTGTAGTTTCTTCCCACTTGGGTACTTTTGTCTGCTCATCCAAACTAATTGGCAGCATGAACACCTTGCAGCTCCCTTTTGAGATAGAGCTTCCTCTGTTCGCTCTTGCACAGGATAAGTCTAAGACACATTGGGCAGGATATATAACTCATTCCATATGTAAATTTGTAACTCATTTGTGTTGGGTTACAGATTTGCATCATACTGCAGACTTTGTAGGTACCTTGCCTATCTTGTTAGTTAAAAATTAAAAGCACTGGAATTTCAATGCATGTTGATGTGAGAGAGAAACTGAAAATTTTAGTTGGTCTTTTTATTCTTATGGTCGAAGTTATCCTAAGAACTTTATTCTCTTTTAATTGCAGATTCAGAGCCATCACAGTCTGAATCAGCACCTGCAAGAAATGAGTTGGAGCCATCGTTTCAGGGATATAACAAATAACTTAAAAGACTACTGGGAAAAGTAAAGCTTTATGTCTTACGTAGTCCAGTATTTACATGTTTGTTAGATTACTTTTTATAGTTGAACTAATCCCTGATTTAGAAGTTAATTCAGTTTATAATATGGATTAACTTCATTGTACTTGATTACAGAAAATGTCAGTGCATATTCATAGACTTTTTATTAATATAATAAATAAAATAAAGCAAAACTGATTTTTTTTTTCCTACACTAGACTAGTGCTCCTTTGCTGTTGTCAAATAAGGTTACAGTGACCTAGGCCATAAAGAAAGATGAAGAGGAACTGTATGGTTTGGGATGATATAGAAAAAATAGAACTGGTATGGATACTTGCAGTGAAAATGTCAAACCTTCACTGGAAAGATGGCTCCTTAGCCCCAAAAGCACATTTATTTAGACCAGATATTCAGCTTTCTAGGACAATTCTATTGTTATGCCTCTTGCACAAGAACTACTTGATCAGTCAGTGTTCAGCCACGTAATTAAATTAAGACTTGGTGGTATTTCCTGTTATAGTCTTGTTACATAGAAAATGAATCATTGGTTAACACTAGTGTGGACTAACCCATGGATGATGTCTGCACTTTCAGCTGTTAAATAAAAATTTTATTTATCCTGAAATTTTGATTGGAACAAGAATATTATATGCTAGATGTCCGAGTTTATTCATAGCAGCAAAACAGTTGTACTTTGAAATAGCAATGTATATAAATTATTTTAGTATCTTGGAAAAGTTAGTTACACTGATATTTTAACACTTGCTCTTTGATCTACTTAAATTAGGATATATCCCTGAAACCTTATGATTAGTTAAGTATTAATTATAAAGCCCATTAGAAAGTGGATGCAATTTCAAGAAGATATTTTTTTTTGCTAATACTGTGAAAAGTGAAGATTTTAATAAGGAAAATGGCAATTTTTAATTTCCTTTTCAGAATGCACTCTGCATTGTACACCTTCGAATCCAAGAGCTGAAGATTTTAAAATGTATTACTGAATATACATGTCTTTGAACAGAATGTTTAGAGGATTTGGCTTAACAGTCCTTTTCTTTAGAAGTTTGATATGAAAATTGACTGGAAATAGGTAAACCTATTGCTAATCTGAGCTCTGAAAATTTTCAGTGAAAGTTTATGGAAGCTTTGCTGTTCATGTTGTTAGACCCAGCATCTGAGTTCATCTTTGCTGTTCATTCTAACCAACGATTCAAATGTCTAAGTTGTATTTATAAAAATAAAAGGCTAAACCATACAAAAATATCTAAATGTACAGTTATTGGTTAGTCAGCAAAATTTTCCAAATACAAAAAAGCTTATATCAAGCTTTATCTGATAGAGCGGAGGGGGAAATTACTACCTTATAACTATTTTCACTTACAATTTATATTGTGGTTATATTCAGATACATTGAAACCATTAATTTTGCTGAGAAAGCAGAGCTTTTGGTGAAAACTACTTTTCTACCCGGGATGATAGAGCTGGAGCTCATAGTAGTAAAACTTGATCAGCAGAAAAACTGTCACCTGTCATTACAAAGAAGGACTAAAGAATAAGTTTGTGTGAAGAAATTGTTTATGTATAACAGGCGAATTGTTGATACCCTTAGGATTTCAACTATAACATTTTACACCTAGTGCAGTAATCACCAGTAGCTAAGTTGCTTAATGGTAAGGCAGCCAAGCCTTTTTTTTAATGCTCATCAGTTGAATAAGAAGGTGTTTTAGTTTTAAGCATATATTGAATCAATTTCAATCTCTTTTTTTTTTTTTTTTTTTTTGGTAGAAAGCTTTCTGAAAGGTGTTTAGTACAAATTTACTGAAAAACTGGGGACAGTAATGTTATGACCAAAAAAGAATCCCAAACCCCAGCATGGGTATTTAAAAGTATTTACAAATGTACAGATCACCTGTTCACATAGACTTGCTTGCTGTGCCAAAGCCCTCAAAATCAATTCCATAAAATAAGAGTTCCTGTGTGGCTGCAATACTGCTGACCTGCAGACAAAGATTCTAGTAACTCTTTTCTATATGACGATCTCCTTTTCTATTGAGATCTCTACAAATTTCTTAAAGTAACTTTATTACTGAGTTGTTTGGTGTCTAAGTCCTCTTCACTTTTGAACACTTTTTCCTCAGAATTGGAGTTCTTGTCCAAAACTGTCATATTTTTAGGCAATTGTTTGAGGCAGAGACAGAAAGACAACTAAGATTGTAACTTGGTCACTCTGCAGTTATTTGCTTTACTGTAGTTCTGTTCTTAGAAGTGTTTATAGTGCTGGTTTTCAGAAAAGTGTATGCCATACTCTATTGTAAAACTTGTCTCTTTTTACCTTAGTCACTGTCAGATAAAATCCATATGACATTCCTCAAATTCTTTAAAGCTTGCCAATATGCCATTAATGTATACTCAGCTTTCCTTAGTCAAGCCAAGGAGATGTTTGATCTGCACTGCCAGTCAACCAAGTCTTCATGGATCACTGTTTGAATGCCATGAGTTAGAATATTAACAGCCTGAAGTGCTGCTTCAGACAAAGGTCTCTCTTTGTAAGAGCAGGTGGAGAACCCTGGAATTTGTGTTTGTGCATCCAGAATAACGGAGAGCTGCAGCAGAAGCATAACTTGTCAGCTCTCCAAGGGACATCAAATCAAAGTTATGCAACAAATCAAAAAGCTGCAGCTGAATTCAAGGATGGAAGAGTGTTGCTCCAGTCCACCTTATCCCAGTAATGATGCTGTTTCATTTACTTCTGAGTCAATGCAGTCTTGCAACTGGCAGTTTTCAAAGTCATCAGCAGTTCCATGTAAAAGCACTGAAAACTTCTGGGTCTAGAAGGGTTTTCAATGTCTGCTTTTCAGAGAGATGCCGAAGTCAAAAGCTGGGTGCTGACTTACAAAATCTAGCCTTATTGTTTGAAATGCTGAAACGTTTATTTAGTTGTATTGTGCTCTATTCTGATCTGAATGCCTTTAAGTAATAAGTGAGATAATGCCTTCTTTTTTCTGAATACTGATTGCTTTGCAAGCCCAAAGATAAAACAAAAGTGCAGTTACATTTTATGAATTACATCCAAGTATACTGAATATGTGAATATTTTTAAATGATAATTACAGATACAGTTTTAAAAATAACTTGGCAGTTTAGGTACTAAAGAGTTATTTTCCTTTTACATGCAACCATTTAACTGTAGCAAAATCTAATGGCTGTTTTCATTTTAATGTGACCAAATATATACTTCATTCTTACTACTTACTTCTTTTTAGACTAGACTAAAATGTAAATACTTTTTCAGATATCAAGGGCATATATACATTAACTTTCTTTGTGTAGCAATGCAAGCAAAAATTGAATTGGCCCATGCATTTCTTAAGTATCTAAAATTTCCTTGACTTCAGCATATCTATTTCTCAAATACTTACATCTGCACTGAATGTGAAGATTTAGCTGTAAAAGATGTAGGATGAAGCCCAATTTTTTTTTCAGTAAACAGCCTAATATTCTGGTTTTGCAGTTCTTTGTAGATTATTTTTCAGAATGTAGTTACATATTATGCTATAGCCTGGAAAAAAGCTAGAAATAGAAATACGTAAGTTCAGTCTTAGCACGTATTGTCTTTTTATTAATAGTTTTAATGATACTAAACATCCAGAATGACTGAAGAATCAAAACGCAGTAGGTAAGTGTCTGAACAGCTGCGCTGAATTATTTGACCAATTGACTAGAAAAATGGTATATGGTGAGCAGGAAGGAGTATACTTCTGATTATAAAAGGACAGATAGCCTTACTTTCTATAGAAGCAGGTTTTCATCCATGCAATATAAAAATCTGACAAATGAGGCCAGTTGCAGGTTTTGTAACTTATTGTTGCAACAATCTCTGTATGTAATTGTGTATTTTTCACACTTCTAAAATAATATTTATTAACATGTTTTCTATTTTTACTTAAGAGCTATCTTTCCTACCAAAATACAAAATGGAATGAAAACACAAAAAATACAAAACCAGGAAGCTTAAAGCTCATTTAAATAAAAAAACCCAAAACTTTTCTAGAGGAAAGCTTACTAGCAATTATGAGACTCATAGAGATGCATTATTTATTGAACATTTCAGACAAGGTAACTATAGTAACCTGGTTGTTCTTTATTTACAAAAGAGGTAATCTGCATTTATTATTCTCTTAATATACAGCTGGGTGACAAGCCTCCTGAAAGCTAAAGCAGATTGTTCAGTGGACTCTGAGAGGAAGGGGTAAATAATATTCCTGTTTAAAGGAAAAGTTTATTTGACAGAATTAAAATACTGTTCTAAGGTCCTTATTTTGGGTTGTCCACTGTCATAGCTCTCAAGTTTTGACGAATATTCAAGGAACATAAAAAACAGAAGATGCACTGGGAGGCTGTGGTTCTATTTTACCTGTTAGAGATTTAAACAAGTTGAAGAGGTGACATTTTTCTTAGTTTGCTGAGCAATTTCTCCTGTATGCCATTCATAGTTAGAAACGCATCTGCGTGCAGGGGATTTTTCTCTCCTGTATTCCGATATGAAGCATTTGGTATGAGATAGGAAATTAAGATATTTGACTCTAAATGCCCAATATGTGATTTTGTAATAAATATATCTTGGCAATGTGTCGTGCAAAATATGCCTACTCTCCTGGTGTACAGAAGGTTATGCACCAACAAGGTTTTAGTTCCTCTGTCTCCCAAGAATTCCCTACCATGGAAAACTACAAGGTGGTTCTGGTAGGAAAAAGGATTTAAAAATTGTATTGCAAGATTCTGGGTTTAATATCTTCAGTTACTGTATGAACAATAATAAATTTATGCTTACAGAGTGCTTTCTGACTTTTTTTTTTCTCTGTTTTTGCTTTAAATTTCTTGCCAGTTGATGGAAAAGAATAATCCTTTAATCATTTTACATTTATTTGTTTCCAGCTTAAACCAGCTGTGCCAGACTAAGCACAGCTTCTCTTGGAAGAACTAATGTTTGGCCTACATCTCTCTTAACAGATTACATAAAAATTGGAGACTTGACTCTGTAAGATAGACCTAGGAAACTGTGTGTCAAGCTAAGTGTATTTTTGCAGTCTCTCTTTTTAAGTTCCTTATAATTCCAAAAACTTGTATTATTGTAGCTCTATTTCTACTACAAATGTTACCTCTGTAACTAAGTGTGCCGGAACCCCCTTGCAAATGTTTTCATCTCTTGTTCAGGATCTCACTGGTGCTTTATGAGGAACAGGTACCACTCTTGCAGAACTAAAAAGGATGTGAGCTAAATTCACAGCTTGGCTTCCCTTGTGTCTCTCAGGCTAATCGGCCTAGCTCGAGTAACGTCTGCCGTATCAAAGCAACGCTGGAGGTGCCACAGCCGCAGTTGTGCTGCACTCGCCTGTCGAGCTTTCGGAGCTGCGGGTGTATTTTACATTTCCTTGCTTTGCAAAACCTAGGAGCTATTTCATAGCAAGTTGTGAAGAATCTGTTCTTTTTATTTAGGCAGAGAGGCCTTGTCAGAACTTTCTGAATCAATAAACAGCTGCAGGCTAGCTGCTTTGGTGAGGCAGCTTGTTAAAACCTGTTGATCGATGCTCAAGCTTTTAACCCTAAAGGAACATCTGACTTAAGATGGTAGCGTCACACTCTCTAGGTTTTGTGTATGTTTAGGATGCCAGACATAGACCAGGTTTTTGTTGTAATGAAGATTACCCCTCAGTTGTGTTGGTTCGATTGATGTTGAGTAGACCCTTTATTTTCAATACTACATCATTATCACTGGCTGGTGCAACGGCCAAGTGAACTACTGGTCAGGTGACTCAGGTTCTGTTTCCAAGGAAATTTTTCAGAGTCACATGCGGGGATGGAGGGCTACAGGCTGTAGTGAGGGACAGGCAGGGCAGGCAAGGTGGAGGTGTTGCACTATACCTAAGGGAGAGGTTTGATTGTACAGACCTCACAGTTAGTGATGGTATGGTTGAGAGCCTCTGGGTGAGGATCAGGGGGATGGAAAATGATGGAGCTGTTGTAGTGAGTGTCTACTACCGACCACCCAGTTAGGATGTAAGCACTGACGAGTTATTCTATAGGCAATTAGAATAAATTTCTGGATCAGTAGGCCTTGTCCTTACGGGAGACTTCAACTTCCCAGACATCAACTGGGAATATCATACGGCTGTGATGAGCAGGTTTTGGAAATTCTTTAAGTTCTTATCACAACTAGTCAGTGAGCCAACTAGGAAAGATGCTCTCCTAGACTTGCATTTGTGAATAGAGAAGGACTTGTGGGAGATGTGATGGTAGGTGGCTGTCTTGGCCACAGATCATGAAATGGTTGAGTTTAAAATTTTCAACATAATGAGAAAAAATGACAGCAGAGTTGTTACTCTGGACTTCAGGAGAGCAAGCTTTAAGCTATTCAGGGAGCCATTTAGCAGAGTACCCTAGGAAATTGCTTTTGAGGCTTTTGGGGTCCACAAGTGCCGGTCAGTTTTTAAGAACCACCTTTTAGAAGCACAGGAGTGGGTAATTCCATGGTGTCGTAAGTCAAACAAGCAGGGCAGAAGACCAGCTTGGCTGAACAGAGAACTTCTCATGGAGCTCAAGAGGAAAAAGAAACTGTACGACCTCTGGAAGCAAGGTCAGGCTTCACAGGAAGATTACAGGAGTAATCTTTTTCATTTATGCTATGGTATTCTAGTAGATGAGGGGATGTAGTTTTTCTGGATTTTGGTAAGGCTTTTGATACTGTCCCTCACAGAATCTTTATGAACAAGTTGTCCACTGTGAGATGAGCAGATTCACAGTGTGCTGGATGAAGAATTGGCTGAAGGGAAGAGCTCAAAGTGTTCTAGTGAATGTGGCTACATCTGGCTGGTGACCACTCACCAGTGGTGTTCCTCAGGGCTCAACTTTAGAGCCAGTCTTGTTCAATGCATTTATCAATGATCTGGATGCAGGAGTCAAATGCACCATTAGCAAGTTTGCTGATGATACCAAACTGGGAGGTGCTGTTGACTCTCTTGAAGGACAAGAGGCCTTGCAGAGGGATCTAGAGAGACTGGAGCATTGGGCTATGATTAATGGGGTGAAATTTAACAAGTCCAAATGTGGATCCTGCACCTAGGATGGAGTAAAGCTGGACACAAGCATAAATGGGGAGAGGAGTGGCTGGAGAGCAGTCCTGCAGAAAGGGATCTGGAGGTGCTGGTTGATCGTAGGATCAATAGGAGTCAGCCGTGTGCCCTGGCAGCCAAGTGGGCAAACCACATCCTGGGGTACAGCATAATCAGCCTGACTGCTGTATTCAGCACTGGTGTGGCCTCATCTCGAGTACTGTGCGCAGTTCTGGGCCCTGCAATTTAAGAAGGATGTGAAGACCCTTGGATGCGGCCAGAGGAGGGCAACACAGCTGGTGAAAGGGCTGAAGGCATGTCCTGTGAGGAGCGGCTGAGGACCCTGGGCTTGTCTAGTTTGGAAAAAAGAAGGCTGAGGGGCGATCTCATTGCTCTCTACAGCTTCCTGAGGAGGAGAAGCAGAGAGGGAGGTGCTGAGCTCTTCTCCCTGGGATCCAGTGACAGGACGTGTGGGAACGGTTCAAAGCTGTGTCAGGGGAGGTTCAGACTGGATATTAGGAAGCATTTCTTTACTGAGAATGTGGCCTCCTAGAGAGGTGGTTGTGACAGGAATGCTTTGCCTTCCAGACCATACTGGCAGGGGTTTGGTGCAAGCTCCAGAGGAAGTAAAGGCCTGAGTTGTGGCTGGGCCAAGAACTCCTCTAATTTCAATCTGTTATCTGAAAATCCACAAAGGAGCAGAATGGCACAGTGAGTGCAGATGCACATGAGCTTGGAACACTGATCATGCAATTAACACATGAATAGCTGGTAACGTTTCCAAGACTCATTTATCAAGAAACAAAGAAAATAGTGTGTACAAGGAGTCTCATGCATACCTTTCCCAGTCGCATGTAATTTGACTGTGAGCCAACCATTTTATCCCATAAACACGACAGCCTAAGTATTTGAGCTCTCCCTGCTAGGCAGTATGGCTGCACAGCAGTGATCTCCCCTTGAGCTGGGACACCCCTCAAAGTTGCTCCTCAAGGCAGAGAGAACCTTTACCAATGGTAGATTTTTGGTAAGCAACCGATATCATGCATAACCCTGTAGTAGGAGAACTTTAATTTTGCCTTGGTAACTTTGATTGCATGCTGAATTGATGCTAATGAAACATATAAACTTTGCATATCTAATCCTTTACACATAAACCGTTGACTAAGTCTGAGACAAAGTCTGGATCCAGCTGCACCTAGTCTCGTTTCTGAGAAGGAGTTTAGAAAGCAAGAGGGTCCTTTCTGAACCTCCCAACTCAATGGGAGGTTCTCCTTACCCTTTGCATCTCCAGTCTCTCTGTGAATCATTCTAACTTGAGTGTAACACAGTTTTCCTTTGCATACTTTTCCATGCAGGAATTAATAGAGTGAACCTTGCCAGTGAACTTTGCTAAGTGCACTTTTACAACAACACGTTAAAACCACTTTTGCTAACACTTTCGACAGCGGTTCTTTAAGTGATCTAAATCACCCATTTGCCACAGTGGTCGATGCCCCAAGCCTGTCAAATGTTTCAGAAGCATTTGGACAATGCCCTTATCAACATGCTTTAATTTTTGGTCAGCCCTGAATTGGTTCGGCAGTTGGACTAGATGATTGCTGCAGGTCCCTTCTAACTCAACTCTCCTCTTCTCTTTCTCTTTCTCTTCCTCTTCCTCTTTCTCCTTTCTCCCTTCTCTCAGCAGAAGTCATCTCTGCTCTTTTCTCACCACCTTTTTTTTGCCCTACCACAGCGCTAGTAAAAGAAGTGCACCCTGAGACAGTCCGTACGAATGTGCATTTACGACGACGGATGTAGATACCAACGCCCATACAGCCTAGCCCGACTCTGCGCTCCTCAGGTGCCGACATGCTCTTATATACACATTTTATATAAATAAATACCTACACACATTACAAGATTATCTTGAAAACGCGTAGGCTCGAGGTCGAGCTCCCGGGGGGGGGCGGCGGGCGGCCCGTTGCTCTCCCTTCCCTCCCGCGCCGCCGCCCGCCCCTCACCGTTGACCGTTGACGGTTGACCGTTGACCGCTGACCGCTCCTCGCCGCCACACGGCCGGCTTCCGTGCAGCCAGCCCCGCAAACCCCACCGCCAACCCCCATGCTCACCGGGCCGCCGGCGCAGCAGGAGTTAACCGCGCCCGGTGCCCGGGGCGGGGCGGTGCCCGGCTGCCTCAGGCGGGAGGTGGCTGGGCCGGCACGTCCCGCAGCCCGGCCGGGTGCAGCGAGAGTCCCTCTTCGCTTCCCAACGGCCGTTCCCGCCGCCGCAGGTGAGAGCCCAGCCCAGCCCAGCCGGCTTTCGGCGTGGCGGCACGCAGGGCCCAGGCGGGAGCGAAGCCCTGCGGCCTTCCCGGCAACGGCACCTCGGGTTCCCCGGGCGGCGAAACCTCTGCGGGGTGTGGGGCGGGGAGCGACGGAAACGTCGGTGCCGGCGGCTGGGGGAACGAGGAGCCGCGGGCGCCGTGGTCTGGCCGGGCGGGTGGGGAGGGGGTGCCGGCCCCTGCGGGAGCCGCCGCCGGCGTGTGGGGAGCGGAGGAGATCGCCTGGCCGGGGTGGTGAGGGGGCTGTCACTGCCTGCGCGGGCGGAAGGGGGAAGGCAGGGCATAAAAGTCGATTTGGCGATGACTTGGGTCTCCCTAATGGTGGATCAACACCAAACTAGAGCTTTTCCTTAAAGACACTGTTAACTGAGGTTTTGGTTTTGGTTTTGTTTTTTTTTTTTAAAAAAAAAAAGGTGAAAAAAAAGGAAATAGTTATGATAATAGATTCTGCATGGTTTTAAAACACCTGTCAGAGGATTTGCAGACAGGTTAAAGCGAGCCGTGCCCTTTCTTCAGCTGAGTCCTGCTGGGAGCTCATTACTCTTGAACATCACTTTTAGCTTTGGCTGAGGAAGACCGCCGAAACTTTTGACGAGGCTGTAAAAATGTCCATTTATCTAGACAGTGTTAGGATTTCGTGGCTTTCTATTAACTGGCTGCCTGTCAGCTACCACCTGATTGCCGGAAGGGTCTGCCATGGGAAAGGTGCTTTCTGCTCGCTCCTTTCTTCCGTTCCTGCCAAGACATCTCCTGTTGGGCGCTGTTGGAGAGAGAGGCTATTCAGGACCTTTGGACTGTCAGAACTTTGTTCTCGGTTTTTGGAAGTGTATCGTTACTTAGGGGCTCACAGAACCAAGAACACTATTAAAAATCACGTGGCTGCTTAATGCTGTGAACAGCAGCAGAATGAATATCCTTGGTTTTTTTGCAGCCGTTTGTCGTCTAGGTACATAGACGTTGTTTCTTCTTCTTATCTTCCAACCCATTGTTATTAGGACTAAAAGCACTGCAGTTTTCTTGGAACCAATTATGCGTTTTTACCGTAATGTACGAGATGTAATAGCGATACCCGGTAGTAACTGACACTAATTGTACAGCCGTAAGGATGCATCATTGATTCCAAATGTGACTTGTGTACTTTACCTCCCTGAGCATAGATTCTCATATACATTTAGTGTATCTAGTACATGTACATGTAAAGTTTAGGTCTATTTCATAAAGGTTAGTATTTTAAATGAAGAAAACTAATTGTCCTTATAAATTTTAATACATTTCCATTATTCAGTGGCTTTTAACAGGCAGACTTAAGGATAATTTTGTTTGGTTCTTCAGTTCTTTTAAAATTCACATATTGGGTAATTCTACTGCAAGATTGATGTCTTTCTATTTCCTTGTACTGTAATCCTGGGGTTTTTAAGGATTACAATCCAATCTCTGTTATAATCTATGTGCTGTCAGGCCCTTTGTAAGGGAGGGTAGAGCAAAACTTAGTGATTCAGTACTTCCTGTAAGGGCTTTCCCAGAAAGTACCAACTTTGACACATAGCCTTAGTCACCTCTGAAAATAATAAGTTAATCATTCTATAATTATAATTCTGTCATTGTATCAGCACCAAAGCCTCAGTGATACATTTGTCTATTTAATTAAAAAGGAGAATGCAGAAAGGAGAAGGTTTTTGGTATAGGTTAGGGTAATGCATTAGGAAAAAAGATAGTCAAGATGGATGATAAACTAGAGTGCTGTGACTTCTTGGAGTCGCGTTTTGGTTTAGTCTTCCTCACCCTTAGGCTAGGGCAGATAGATATGCTCTTAAGGTCAGTAGGAGGAGTTTAATGAAGAGGATGTTATGAGTAAGATGCTTCCTGGCTCAGGTTTCAGGCATATGACAGAGATGAGCTTTGGAGGCCTTCAGGAGCCAGAGGTGAAAGGGGGCTAAAGCTAGTTCAGCAGTCACTGTGGCCATGGGAGGTGTAGAAGAAAGAGGATTAGTTAGTTGGCTGTGAGACTTGCCTCTCTCTGGCCCAAGAGCAAGGTGTTGCTTATACCACAGAACAGAAATAGTGGTGAGATTTGGGGTTACATTAGCAAGGGATTAGTTTAGGCTTCAGTGGTTTGAAAGCAGTGATCCTTGGCTGTAAAAAAAATTGGAGATGCTAATTTTACTACAGTTATAAAAGCTGGCTGGATTATTTTGGGGGTTTAATATTCGTTATAATATCATCTATATAGAAGGTTTCTCTCACTGCTAATGATGCTGTCTTTATAGATGGGATTATTCTGATGCATTTATATCTAATTTTTAAAATATAATTCTAGGTATAAGCATACATGGCTCCTGGTGTCTCAGATGAGAAGAAAACTGACGATGAACAGTCTTCAAAGTAAGATTCAGAAATGAATTATCTTGTCCAAGTTTACACTTACCTTCTTCCTCAAACTCATTACACACTCATTTAATTTAAGATAAAGTTTATGATATAAATATTGATTATAAAATTGAGTATCTAGTAAAAGCTGTTTGTCAAAACTGGCTAGCCAGTTTCATATATCACAACAGTGAATTTTTCCAGGCATAGGTAACGTTTTTATTGTTTGGTTTTTTTTTCCTAATCCACTGAGCTGTTGAAATATTGACTTTGGTTGTTGCATATGGCCAGACCTACCTGCTTCAAGAGCTTGAACAAATATTTCAATCTGTTTCTCTGATCCTTATTTTAAGGTTATTTTAATAAACCATACATGCATGTTTAGCTCTTAGATAGTAATGTTTTATTTAAACTCCCCAGAAGTTGTAGGTGCTTTACAACAGCGTGAGGGGAATAAATTGTCTGCTTCTGAGAGTTACAGGCCAAAGATTTTTATCAGGCAAACTTTGCCTCTCCTGTAAATCCATGGCATAGATCCCATGTACACACAGTAATATGCTTACTTTTATTGCTCATTTTACCCCAGGGTCCAAGTCTGCAATTAGATCTGGATGGACAGATAACCAGTACAAGTTAGTGACAGCCCCTAACTGCAGTGAGGTGGTGGGTTGAAGAATGTTGCTGCTAGGGCATGAGATGAAAAAGGTGAAATACAGATGCTGCTGAGGCAGGAAGCTGTTTTTAGGCCAGGCATGAGGACAGTGCGGTTGGCACATACCACATGAATTTCTCTGTACATTTAACTGAGGCCTCACCTTTTCCCAGTTTATTTCCTGGAGAGGAGCTTTTATTGCTGGTATTCTCATAAAGAAGGAAATATTTTTTGGTTGCCTGAGAACAAGTTGTAAAGTGATTTCAAATCATATCCTATTTGTATGTAAAAGCCACTCCAATAAACATCAGCACAGCCAGCTATTTGATCTGTATTAGTAAGTGACACATTAAATATGGGTAGAGAGTTCCACAAAACCAAACCGGAATAATTCAGAGGAGGCAGCCTGTGAATTCTGCTCACAAGAGCCGACAAACTCTTGGGCTGTCTGCGCCTTTCTGAAGAGCCATAAACTTGCTCTTTATTTCTCCCAGAGTCAAACAGGTCTCTCGAATGGAAGAACAAAGGCAACCAAAGCCTTTGGTTCCACCTCAAGTGGGATTTATATGAAGAGAGGCAAATGGGGCACATAGGAGATGGAAAGGAACTGCTGAAGGAGCAAATGAACCACCCACTTTGCTGGGCTTCTTTTTCAGTTGCTGAAGGTGGTAGTCTGTGGTGGCCAGGAACCAATAGGGTGGATTGGGGTGATACCTCTTTCTTTGATTGTGCAGCTGCTGCTGGATAGTTAGTGACACTGGAGAGAGAATTTCAAGAACAGAAACAATTGTTATACTCGGAATATTGAGGTTGTAACTATTTTCTTTGCTTTCTGAGGGAACATTCAGTCACCTCAGTATGGGCATCTAGGCTGCTTTGGACTTCTTAAGGTAACCAGTACATCCTACACAGGATTGACAAGACAAGACCTACAGAAAAGCACTGCCCTTCTGGAGAGGCATTAGAAGACAGACAGGATAACCTAAAACATCTAAAATAGCACTAAATGCCTGTTTAGGCTTCAGAGTTGTTTCTGCAAAGTCTTAACAATTTTTTTTTTGCATAAACTCCAGGCAAACTCTTTTGTTTTTCTTCTCTGACAAAGCAGTTTGAATTTGCTGAGCCATGCTGTGACTGCAATGACCCTTCATTAAGCTATTAAGTCATCTGCTTGTGTCTGGGAGATATTTATTGCTTGATTTCATTTCTCAGAAACTACTTTGAAGTATTGGCCAGTATTTTGCTTAAGCTTGTGATTATTGACTAGTCTTTTCTACCCGTTTCAATTGAACTTAACACATCAAGCACAGAAAGCAGACATTTTATGAATCATACAGCTGGCTTAGTTAGTCCACTACCAAATTTTCCATGAAGGCATTAGCACATGCTAAGTAGTTCAGTTCCCTCCTTGCCTTGTCATTTCCTGGTTCTTCATCCTACCATCTGGGCTTTTCTTCAGCAATTTCATCCCACACAATGAATGGAATGTTAAATATCATATGTGATTTATTACGAGATGTAAAATGGTCATAAATTTAGAATTTCCTTAACGTAATACATGAGGAACCAAAATAAGGTAGTGCTTAGGTGTGCTTAGGCATGCTTAGGTGTGGCATTTCCCAACTTGTACTGCTTAACTTTGCAAAATTAGCATCTGTTAAATGTACAGGTTTGTATATACTCTATACATTTCACAATGCTACTGTCCTGGCAGAGAGAATTTTATCTGTCTCTGCAACCCTCACCTGGAGAAAATGAAAGAAGACATCTTGTACCATTTTGCTCTTGGGACTGGTACCCATGATTTTCCGGCATTGTTTGGAGATGTAAAGGTAAGATGCTTCAATTCATTCAGCAAGTCTCAGCTTTTCTGCAGAAGGTGGAAGTTTAGCTGCCTTCAAAATAGGACTAAATGTGTCAGCATACCACTGATTGTGGAATGAATGGAAAGGGGGATAAGATTTTGTGGGTTCTTGTCACTTTCAATATCAGTCAAAATTTGGGATAATAGTTTCTGACTGTCTCTTTTCATCTAGTAAAAAGGCAAATGCTGCAGTTTCTATTCAGGTAGAACTCCCTTTTTGGGGGGGCCTTCAAGCTAATATTTGTCTTTTAGTAGTTAGGATGAAGGCATTTGAGTGCTATATAGAAGGTTTTTTTTTCCTCATAATTTTTCTTCATAGCCTTTTAGAATGATTATGAGAAAAATCATATCTGGGAATAGCTTTGTATTAACTGAAGGTGTTTGCATCCTCATGCTGATCTTTGTACATTCTTTGATACACTGATTCATCCAACTGATTTTGTTTTGTTGAATATTGTCCGCCCCAGTTTGTATGTGTCGGAGGAAGTCCTTCACGGATGAAAGCTTTTATTGCCTACATAGCTGAAGAACTGGGGCTTGGGAGCCCTGGTTGTGACTATCCTAACATCTGTGCGGGAACTGACCGCTATGCAATGTACAAAGTGGGACCTGTTTTGTCAGTCAGCGTAAGTACCTCACTTAATCAGATACGGGACACAGCTCAGTGATGCTGTTCAAAGCAGAAGATATGAATGCATATTTCTTTTAAATACTTAATAGATGGAGTCAGATTTTTTAGTTTTTTATCAGCCATACTCAAAATAGTGCAGTCGGCTAATTCGGAATTCCTTTTTAGCCCTTTCTTATAAAAGGGCAAATGTCCGAGGCTTTCATTCCTTTCCTGCCTCCTTTTTCCTCAGTGTACCACTGAGGTGTTGCAGGAATGGCCTTAAAATTTTTTGAGCAGAGTTACTCTTGCCTTGTCTCTATTCTTTATCCTGAATAATGGTGAAAAAAGGTCACTTGATGCATGTGGGGTATTGGAAAAAATGGCTTTATCACATCCAGAGCTATGTATCTGCAGTGGCATTGTCAAATGTGCTAACATAGCTTAAGAGTAGCATTCTGTGGGACTTGTGCTGCTAACTCATGTATGCATTTTAAAACTTCATATGTGTCATGGTTTAACCCCAGCTGGGAGTTAAGCACCATACACCTGCTCACTCACTCCCCCCTATTGCAGGGGGAAGAGAATTGGAAGGGCAAAAGTGAGAAATCTTGTGGGTTGAGATAACATTTTAATAATTGAAATAAAGCAATAACAATAATTATAATAATAAATTGGAACAAAAAGGAAAATAACAGAGAGAAATAAAATGGGGTGGTGTGAGAAGCAGAAAAGGCCTTGACTCTGTGTAAGCACTGCTCAACAGTAACTGAGACATCCCCATATTATCAACACTATTTACGGCACAAATCCAAAACATAGCCCCATACTAGCTACTATGAAGAAAATTAATTCTACCCCAGCCAAACCCAGTGCATTCTCCACCCCTTATTCCATACCATTTATGTCATGTTCAGGTACCACACTATCGAATACGTTCTCATTACCCACCATTACCCATTGCATCCTTTGATATAATACACAGATATCATTCCCCTGGTCTATGGACTACCTCAGTGAAATGCCTGTAAAATGTCCATAAATGTCCACAAAATGTCCACTGAGTTAATATAGTCCACGACTTTGGACTCCATATGTTATGGAGGTCACTGAGGACAGGAGAGGTGGTGTCTTGCATGGAATTACTGGTCACCAAAGCCAGCTCAGGTTGGGTCACTGCTGCACTTGCACTGCTGCTTGTAAGGCTTGTCTTCCACTGGTTCAGGTTCCTGCTGTAGTAATTCCTATAATATGTAACTCAAATAATGGGTTACAACAATTTAAAGGTGTTTCCATTACAGTCTCCACCCTAGTCCCTTTGGATCAAGTTATAGGGTTTAACAAGGCAATTAACTCCTCCCTTTGCTCCTAGCGTGGCTAGCACCAAAGGGTTCCTGCTATAGTAATTTGCATAATATGCAACTCAAATAATGGATTATTTTCACCTAGGATTAAATCATGTTGAGGTACGTATGGACTCATCCATCCTTCAGCACTACCCACCAAGTGCACCCATTCCCAGTTAGGCTTACATTAGCCTCCAACACAGACAGTTCTTGGAATCATCCTACCACTCAAATACAGATGGATTCTGGACACTTTTTGGGTCAGTCTGTCCACAGCTGAGACCACAGCTCAGGAGGAAATAAGATTATCTGTGTATTCTCAGGGTTGTCTGTCCAATTCATCTATAGTTGGTGCCTCTTTGTCTGTCCAGCTCATTATTGCCAGTGTGTGGGTGTATGACATCAGTGCATTTCGTACAAACTTTTGCCCTGTGTACTGTGTGCACTGGATTTAATCCGGGTCTCTGGATGCCTGCTTGTCACCCATGTTGTTATAGATCATGTCCAACATGGCTGATTTCCTCAGATACTGGATACTGCCCTCAATGTTGGTCCCTTTGCTTTGGGAATTTGCAGGTTCTTCCTTGAAGGGATACCTGTCCTTCACACTTGACAGGAGTCACCACCAAAGACTGAGGACTCTATCTTTTTCCAATCCCTTTGTCAATGGCCTTATCCTTAGCAAGGGATCCTACTTGTCGGGCTTCCTTACCCTCTAATTCCTGACTGCTGGCCCCAATATCCCTGCATCGGAGTAACCAGCTGAGACTTAGCTCACCTGGTTGACAGCTATAATCTTATCGCATATCTCATAGCTCACTTAGGGATAGGGATTGAGTGGTTTCTGTCTCATTTATAATTTCAGTCTCTTTCTGTTCTTGGGGCTGCTCTGCTGCAGAATAGGCTGCCCCTTCTGTATTTCCTCCACAAAAAACCTCTCAGAGGAGGAAGTATAATTGTTAATTGTCTCCATAAGATGGTACCTGAAGTACAGTAATGGCTTCAGTACAGAGCCCAAACACCAGATTAAGCTCAGGGTCAGTGTTTTAATATCAAATCTCCCAGGCAAAACATCACCAGTCACTACAGAGCACAGCAAACTGCAAAAGCCAACACCAATCTTTAACACATACAGCAAGAAAAAAAAGAGTATGCACAGATCAGATTAACTAATATCAAGAACAAATGAATCAATATCATGACCTGCCACTGTCAGGTCATGATACAAATCCCTTCTAATATGCTGTGTTCAATCTGTTTTATTATCTCAAACCCTTTGAGCCTCACGTTGGGTGCCAAAAGGACTGTTGTGGTTTAACCCCAGCTGACAACTAAGCACCACACAGCTGCTTGCTCACTCCTCCCCAGCAGGGTGAGGGGAAGAGAATTGGAAGGGCAGAAGTGAGAAAACTCATGGGTTGAGATAAGAACAGTTTAATCATTGAAATAACAAAAATAATAAATTGTAATGAAAAGGAAAATAACAAAGAAGGAGAAATAAAACCCAAGAAAGACAAGTGATGCAAATGAAAAAAATTGCTCACCACCATCCAACTGATGCCCAGCCAGTCCCTGAGCAGCAGTCCCCTGGTCCAACTTCCCTCTAGTTTTATTGCTGAGCATGACATCATGTGGCATGGAATGTCCCTTTGGTCAGTTGAGGTCAGCGGTCCCAGCTGTGTCCCCTCTCAACTTTTTGTGCAGCCTACTTGTTGGTGGGATGGTGTGAGAAGCAGAAAAGGCCTTGACTCTGTGTTAGCACTGCTCAGCAGTAACTAAAACATCCCTGTGTTACCAACACTATTTCCAGCACAAATTCAAAATGTAGCCCCGTACTAGGTACTACACAGAAACTTAACTCTACCCCAGCCAAAACCAGCACAATACCTTTAATTTGTAGATATGATTACATACTTGAATTTCAGCTGCATTACTGTAGTATCATTCTACACCCTTTCTTTTGAGTTGTAATTATTGCATTATCATGCAAGGTGGATTTACGTTTACTGAGCTTTGTGACCAAACCACAATGTCGATGTTCTGAAAAAAAATTAGCTTAACTATTCACTAGCACTTCAGGTTGGTAAAATATCAGAATATCTTGTGTTTAAGAAAAGTTCTGTCATGAATGCATTTGTCAACTGTTAGGAAAGGACACTGTTTATACTTTTGAGAATGTAAATATTTTATAATGATTTTTAGAAATACTGTACTTCATCCATAGTCTACTAAAGCCAGTGGGAGTCTTTCTGTTTACCTGCAGTAGCCTTTCAGTAGGCCCAGAGGTTAGCGTTTTTGCGTTATGTGGTATTTGGAAAAAAATATCTGGAAGGAGATATTGTGCAGCTCCTTCTGTATGTATTTTGCATTGTCTATGTGAATGTCAAATATGAATTTCTGCTTTCATTTCAGCATGGTATGGGCATTCCTTCTATTTCAATCATGTTGCACGAGCTGATCAAACTGTTGTATCATGCCAAGTGTTCCAACATAATCATTATTCGCATTGGCACCTCTGGTGGAATAGGTATTTCCCCTCTTGATTTCTTTTTTTTCTTCAAACTAAAGCATCTTTGTAAGAGAGTAAAGCATCTATCTTCAAGTAAGTAAGTTTTCCACAGGAGATGACTCATTTTGCTTCCGTGATTTTGAACGAAAAGGCAATATCTGCCTCTGGATAGAGAAAATGCACTTAAGAGATCTGACAATGTGAGGAGGACATTCCTGTCTTGTAATAAAAGTACGAGATAAGAAAGAACATATAGTGAAAAAGGAAAAAAATTATTCTTTCAGAAATTGTTTATGATAATAATTGAAGCAGATAGGTATGCACAAAAAAATTCTCTAAATGAATTCAGGGGCAAAATTGCCACCTTTAAAAGAAGCAGGATTGGGTTAAGTTGTATGTTTTACATGTGCAGAAATAAGCATTAACTACATTGTGAAGCTATGTTTCTTTTTTCTGCAGGTCTGGAGCCAGGCTCAGTGGTTATAACTAGGCAATCTGTAGATGCCACCTTCAAACCTCAGTTTGAACAGGTTATTCTGGGAAAGACTGTAATTCGCAGCACAAACCTAGATGAACAGCTAGCTCAGGAACTGATGCAGTGCAGCAAAGAAATCAATCAATTCAATACAGTCATCGGAAACACTATGTGCACTTTGGATTTCTATGAAGGTAAGGCTGGCAACAGACTAGCAGAAGTTGGTAAGCAGCAAAAGATAAATATTGACTAATATTTTAACATTAAGGTTTCAGTTCACTGAAAATAACTCATCCCTACTTTGAGTTGTCTTGTTAACCGTAACTAACTTATTTTTTAAATATGTAAAATCATGCCTCGTGCTTAGCAGTTTGCTGTATCAAACTTTTAATTTTGTGGAGGTTTATTTCCCTTCAGTTCTAATAGATCCTCTGAAATGCATATAGTCTACTATACACTTTTCACATACTTGCCAGTTAGGCATGTTTGTCACAACATTTCTGTGATTTACTGAGGCATCCTAGAAGACTGAGAATTATTGGTGGCTCTTTTCATTTTTGTTTGTTTGTTTGTTTTTTGCACTGGTTAAAGTATCTAAAGTAAATTTTTTCTAAAAGAAGTGTTGGAACTTATTTCCCATGCACATATTGAGCAAAGCATTGATCAGACAACAGAGGACAGTGTTTTGCTGAGTTGTGTCAGTGCTGCTATGTAGGAGAGGCAAACATCCAATGCTTACTTTGCATAAACATATAGTCAGTCAGGTGCTTTCCTGATCTCCCAAGTCTATTCACAAACATCTTTCAAATCTTGCAAGAACAGAATGTACCTGGCACCTAATACTACTTTCCCTAACTGTTACTGGATTGGTAACAAAGGGTGCAATGCGGACTGGAACACATGGTCTTCATAACAGTTCAAACTTTGTCCAAAGCAGACACTGTCAGTTTGTGTATCTCCTCAGACTCCCATCATGGGTGCAAGCTGCACTTAAAAAAAGTGTCAGGAATATTTTCAGCTCATACGGCAAAAACTAAGACCAGGCTCAAGAGCATTAATTTCAGAGTACATCTCCTGAAAACATAAAACAACTGAGTAAAACACTGTGTAATGTAACTTTACTGTACATAACCTGCTGCTCTTTTATCTGTAGCTGTTAGTCTTAAATAATTTGAATAAACTGATTTTCTCAAAAAATGGTAAAGTATTAGCTAGTTAGCTTAAGAGGCTCTTTGTCTCTTACCTTAGGGAGTCTGTAAGTAATAAAATGCTAATCCTTCAAGGTAGCATCAGGGAGGCATTTTCAAGCCTGGCAGTATTTTTAGACAATAATTAAACATAGAAAAATGTAGCACTTCCATACAGCTTCAAGTTTGTTGCTGAATTTTGACGCATGCCCCACATGCAGAAAACTACTGCTTACATTTTCCTGCTTATGAATTTGAGAATTTAAACTGGAGAAGACCGGTTAAATTGCCGTGATTCACATTATAAAATAATACAAATAAGATGCAAAAGCTCTAGCAATAGCTATGAACCACTTTGTCCTATTTGTCTTGCACATTAAAATAAATACTAGTAAAAGCTGGACACTTTGAGAGGAAACTATGATAATTAGGTGTTTTAGAAACTGAATTTGTTGTGTCACTTCATCACTGAAAATTTCTACAAAATTACTTTGTAGGACAGGGCAGGTTGGATGGTGCAATCTGCTTATATAATGAAGAAGAGAAACTGCTGTATTTGAAGGAAGCTTACGATTCTGGCATTAGAAACATAGAGATGGAGTCTTCTGTATTTGCTGCAATGTGTAATCTCAGCGGTGTCAAAGGTAAACTGACTTAAAGTCACTTTATTTAAGCTGTAGGAAGTTTTCTGCATTGCAGGGGGTTTGTGGTAAAAATTGCAAATGAGGTGTTAAGATACCTTCTGAATACTAAAAAAAAACCCAGTTCTTGTTATATTTCTGTTGCTATGATTGTTGGATTTGTGTCACATCTACTCAAAACTTAGGCAAACTTCCTCACGTAGTTCTTTTACAGTTTAGTCCTGTCATTTGCTATTCCAGCCCATGGCAAACACATAAATTATTAAAGTACCTAATTATCCTATAGCACTAATTTATTTTCTTCAGTTAGTTTTTGAAGTTTAACAGGAAGCAACTGGTTAATTTAATCAATCAGGTGATTCTCATATGCATAAAGCTATAATCACTTTCTATACTTTCTTATCAAATTGAAAATAGATGTATTTTGTGTAGACTTATGGCTTTAATTCTTAAACAGTTAAAGATTTTCAGTAGCATCATGAATAAATCCTTTGTAATCATAAAATGAGTTTTAAATTTTTTACAGAAGCTAACTGATTTTATGTAAAGATTAGGAAAAAAATAAGCAATTATGAATACTCTAATACAGTGCCTTTCTACTTACCACGTTAACTGCAGTGTCTCAGTTTCTTTGGCAAAAAAATTGCCAATTTAAAACACTGATGTTTCTCAAACTTTCTTAAAATCAAGGAAGATAAAATGAAGAAAAATAAGCAAAAAGGCCAACAATTATATCAAACATCCCTAGATCTTAGTGATTTGAGAATGATTAAAAACCCAACTCGTGCTATCCCTGAGCCACTAGGGAACCTGGTCCTTTTTGCCGTCTCTGCTTTATAGGTCTGTAATGTGTATTACTGCTTGTGCTCTGCAAATTGGCACCAGCAAAACCCCAGATACAGAAGAGTGATGGTAGAGCTCAGCTTGAGTGAAAGGAGGGATTTTACCTTTGAGGCTGTGATTACCAAAAGGCAGCAGATATTCCTGAGATGATCCACAAGATCCTCATGTACTTGCTGCACTCACCATCCACAAATGTCAAAGCAGCTCATCTGCTGGTTCCCAAGGGATGGTATTTACAGCACAGGGATTTGAGTAGGGGATAAGGTAGATAGCAGAGGGCTGTAACTACATCTGTGAGAACAGTTTCTCTGATCAATTCCCACCAGTCAAGTTCTGGGCTTGTGAAATATAATTCCTATGCAGAAAAACATAAGAATCATGGTATAACAATAAGTACCTGCAGCTGCCTGACACTTGCTTTATTATTGCAGCAGTCAGTTGTCTTAAACTATTTGTAACTTTTCTATATCATCCACAGCATGCCAGTCCCCTAGCATCTTATGGTAATGTGCACTGGGGTTTTTTTGAGGTTTGTTTTCTTTCATATTTATAATCTTCTAGCTGTTCATTCAAATGTTTATGATTTTGGCCTGTAGAAGTTACAGAAAGTAATTCCTAACTAATGCTGTTTTTTAATGTCTAGGTGCCGTAGTGTGTGTCAATCTTCTGAATCGGCTTGAAGGGGATCAGATTAGTAGCTCACATGATGTACTTGTGGAGTATCAGCAGAGACCACAGAAGTTAGTGGGGTATTTCATTAAGAAAAGTCTTGGGAAAGTATGAAATATCCATCTTTGTTTATGGAAGCAGAAGGCTTTTGCACAGCTGAAGTCATGGTCATGACTTCAGGGCATTAAAGGTCTTTTTCTTCAGAATAGCTCACAGCATTCCATGTGTTAACTGTTTATGTTACTGTGCTTTGGAAACTGAATGTGCTGAATGGACTTCAGTTAAGTTTTGCTTAGTTATGCACTGCACAATATGATTCACTTTTCTGTGCATTGGAAAGTGGATCTGTTGTGAAGGACAAGCCTGCTATAATTTATGAAAAAACTTTATTTATCCCTGTTGTAAAATAAAAACTAGGAAGAAAATAAAACTTTATTGTCAAGTACTTGCAAACCACCAAATTAAAATTAACTTAAGAATGGTAATCCCTTTCTCATTGTTTTAAAAAATTGTATAAATTATAATTGTCTTTGTTGTTTCACTTGTAAAGAAAATGTTAAGTGAATGCAGTTTGTTTTTTGGAAACTTTGACAAATAAACAATACTATTTTCAGATGTTAAAATTTCATGAAATTGCAAAGTGTGGGACTGAATTTTCTAAGAATTAAGGACTTGACACTGAACTGTTGAATATCTGTACTTCCTAGATATTGATCCAACAAGGTCTTTCATATCCCATTTTAACTATACAGTTGAATCAATACCCAGGAAACATTTATGCATTGAGTAATTTTGCATTGAAGAACTTGAAATCTTTTGCTGAATCAAGGCTCCTGCTTACCAAAGAGGAACCAAAGGCATTCAGGAGATGCACAGTATGTTCATGGGACTGCATTATGATAGTTAATTTTTTTTTCCTTTTACTTTGCTTCTTCTTAAATTGTTTTTCGTCTCCATGTCTTCAGGACGTAACACTCACTGTTGCAATGGTTCCCAGTTCTCCTGAAGAACAGGAGAATACCTATGGATTGCATGTGCCATCAAAACAATTTCTGCATTTTTTAGCACTACCACTGGTCTAGTGTTTGTTTCTTTTATAAATCATACTCATTGCTGCTTTGCTGCTGTGGTTAGCATATAAATATGTGGTCAGCTAAAGAAAAATGCGTTTATCTCTTTTTCTACTGCAGTGGATGGTCCAGTCCTAGGAGAAGTCACAGGTTCGAAGGGTCTGAACAAACTCTCAGCTGTCACTGATCCAGCTAAAAGCGATTTTATTTTTGAGTATTGTAGTCTGCAACACCTTGTTAACAAGCATTAGAGTTACACCTAAGAGAGTGATGTAGTAGAAGGCACATTCACCAAGAAGTGGCAGAAACTGGAAGCAATGTAATGAAAACGTTGAAAAAGGAAGGGATGAGTCTTGTAAATAGGAAACTGCCAATGAGGATTAATCTCCTTAAATTTGATGATTTTTCAACTGGAGAACAGATAAAAAGATAAAAATGTTGGATTTTAAAAATGTACTAATTTAGTCTTCCTCTAATTTTAAATATGTATTTTCTTATTTATGCTTGGGATATACAATGAATGTAAGTTTTCAGAGAAAGCCTTTTTTTCCCTAAGCTTGAGGGAAGGAGTCAGATGAGCATGGTTCCACATTTTGTTTGAACTGTTCCTCCCTTATTTTAAAAAAAAACAAACCAAACAAAAAATTAAAAAAAAAAATAAAAATCTGTGCTTAACTATGCCTAGTGGTTGCCTGGACATTGCACAAAGCCCTGTGAGGTCCCTTGGGAAACTTCAGCAAAGCACATTCCTGCTCTGCAACTTCCTGTTGCCAGAACAGTATGAGGAGACAAAAAGATGACTTCAAAAGCAACGTGCTGCACTGAAGAACCGAGTTGACCAGTATGGGTTTGGAGCAGACAGTTTGCTGTTGTAAAAGAAATACTTACTGTGAATTATCTAAAGAGGAGAAAAAATACTTTATCAAGAAAACAAAGAAACACCTGATGTGGCTCTGTGAAGCTTTGGGAAAGCATGTTGCTGCAGTTATCCTGAAGGTGTGAATCTGAAATGGTGGGATTTGTCCTTTTAAAGGAAGGGCAGCAAGAATGTGGAAACGGGTTAAAAATAAAAAGTTCTTAAATCATTTAACAGTGTGAACTGTCAGTTGAAGCTGGAAAGCTTTTGTATTTAAGGTCATATAAAGTAGGCACTTCTATTTTGATAACTGATATGAAAGCTGTTATGTGCTACATGCCGAAATAAAACTGCCATTATGGCCTGGTCAAGTTGGAGCTAAGGTTCACCCATTCACGGAGTGATGCAGCTATTCTATTAAATCAATACACAAGACCCTAGCAGAAACCCCTGGAAGACTTAAGCCATTCACTTGTTGCCAGTATGTCCTTTCTCCTTCCTGCTGTTCCTAGGACATCGTACTTTTCTTCCTGCTAAAATATTTTTCTTCCTGTGCTTCCTAATAGATGGAGTAAAGGGATGTATCATGACTTAAAATTAGAATTCAAAGGAGAGCAAATGTTCTGCTGTTTTCCACTGGCCAACATCCTGTAATGCTGTATTCCTAATGCAAGAGAGTGCTTTATTGACACCTCTTACGTGCAATAAAATACTTTTTTTAGCTTCACAGGAAACTTGCCAGAATGCTACCCTGATAAGAACAATTGTATTTTTCCCTTGTGACTGCAACTGGACAGAGCGATAAAGAAATGACTCAGCTGCGTGCATCCGGCAGTGAAGTTACCTTCCTGTAGGTTTTACAAAGATGTCCATAAAGAATTAGAAAATATTTAACGGGCTTTTATCTGCAAATCAATTCTTTAATGTTAGCAATGCACATAATTTCTATATCATATAGAAAAGCAGCATGTGTAGGCTGCAGAACATGAATCAGAATTTGGAGTGGTGATATTTTCAAAGGCACGTAGGATACTACGTATATGTTTGATATTACATAGTGCAGTGACCCCTGGTAAATCTACAAATCCTGCAAACCCCAGAAACCTTAATTTCAAATCAAAAGCTTGCTTTTGTTCTCCATGCCACCTCTCACCAGCAATACACTACAGAATCAGTTTGCTCCAGAGATCAGAAGGTATAAAAGCAAAGAAGGATGGTAGAAGATACAAATAGGACGGAAGAATGGAGAAAATGGTGATTCCTACCAATGGTTTGTCCTGTGATTCATGGTGTTTTTCTAGCCTGTTCCTACCTTTTTTTTAAAGAAATGGTTGAGACCTGTCCTGGGTTCAGCTGAGATGGAGTTAATTTTCTTCGCAGTAACTGCAGTATTTTGGATGCAGTATGGGATTTGGTATGTAAAGAATGTTGGAAATATGCTGATGTTATTAGTTGTTGCTAAGAGATCAAGGACTTGTTCCAGCTGCTTCTGTTTTGCTAATGTGCAGTTGCAGGAAGCTGAGAGGGGTACAGCCACTACAGTTAACCCAAACTGGCCAAAGGAAGTATTCCATACCAAACATGTCATGCTCAATATATAAGTGGGCATTGGCTGGTGGGCAGCTCTCGTGCTCTTTCTCTGCTTCTGGTTCTATTCCATGATTGCTGCTCAGGATGGGCTGTATTGGCCTTTGGGTCATCAGGTGATGAGAAACTGTGCATCAGTTTTTTTAAAAAAAACCTATTATATGTTATTATTATAATTATTTATATATATATTATTATTGTATTTTCCTTTGCTGTCCTAGTAAATTGTCGTTATCTCCACCCATGAGTTTTCTTTTCTTTCCAATTCTGTCCCCCATCCCACCTGGGAGGGAGGAGGATGACCAAGTAGATACGTGGTACTTAGTTACTGGCTGGGGTTAAACCATGACAATCCACAATGAAGACAGACTAGAACACATTTATTTCACATTTGCAAGAGACTGAGAATGCAAAGTAACTTGATTGGTGACTTGAAGAAGCAGATTTTTATTTTTATCATCTTGATGGACTTCAGAGGAAGATTTTCTTTGATGGAAGGTATGAGAAATCCAGAAAAAGAACATTTTGGAATCACCTATTGCCAAAAGTGCTGAGAGTATAAATCTATTTATCAGTCCTTCAAAAACCAAGCAAAATAATTCAGTAATTTCAGTATTTCTTGAAAATATACATGTTATATGCAGTATCTTTTTTTTTTAACATTCTTCCTAAGTTCTTGCAAAGGAATTTCAGTGCATTAGGTAACAGAACTGCGTTTTCTTCTCAAGTCCTGCTGGATCTCAATGTATTCCTAAATAAAATGTTTATACAGTGGATTTGGAGATGTGTTTCATTTCCACTGACAAGCTAGGTGAAAGAAACTAAAGTGCGAATGTTTTTGAATTTGGCCATCAGGAGTCAGTTCTGTTTTGAATGCAGTGCTCAGTACTGCATGCAGCAAACTGGGCTTTCGAGATTGGATCTGAATGCAACAACCAAATTCAAAAAAGTACAGTAGTGTGATTTGATGGCAGTATTATGGCTTGCTGCAAGATGTTGAGGTTTGATTTCCCTGAAGGTTTCTCAGTCTTTAAGTTGGAGTGACTTAAATACGTGCTCTCTCTCTTTAAAATAATAACAATTTAATATCATACTCCAAAGTACGGATGAAATTACAGTTTAAAAAGTCTTATGCCTGAAGAGAAAGGAGGTCACTGAATGGAGCAACACTAAGTCTGAAACTCTATGGTACCATAATAGAAGAAAGAGTAATGCTGACAGGAGCAATGCTTTCGCTCAGGCTACAAATAAAATACAGCAGCAGAAAAAGACAGAGCTGGTTTTGCACGACAGAGAAACCTGATTCCAGATGCTTCTTGTTGGCTCTGAGCTTATAACTGTGAGAAAATTTGCAGTTTACTATCAGTCTGTTGTATTAGAAGAATAAAATTCCTAAAGCTTCCTAGAAGCTCAAACAAACCACTGATCTCCCTGTGAGATTGGGTCTGTTTGTTTGTTTAATGTGTAACTCCATTTTAATCAACCCTGCTATTTGACCTTGCCCACAACTCATATTTTTCATCATATTGTAACTTTATACACAGGAAGTGTCTCCCAGGAAAGATACTACTAATTGATGTCATCCTGCAGGCACTTTGTCTGCAAACCAGGTCTCTGCTGTGTAAATATTTACAAGTAGTACTCCTAATAATGTTAAAAGGAAAGCTTTGTGATCACACAGTAAACCTTGTAAAAGAAATTGGAGGTGGTGGTAGGAAAATACGCTAATTCACCATATTCCCAGACATATTCTCGCATAATTCAACTGCATTCCTGTATACCAAACAGTATTTTTGGCTCCTGGGCTTTAACCTGTTTAACATACAAAACGGCGTTGCTTTGAATGTGCTTGCCAACCTACTTTAATTAGCATTTATTAAAACTGTAGGCTAGACGTGGTGTGTTGATGGTGTCATCTTATAAAGCAGTCAGGTTCTAAAACCAAAGGTGGGTGCTGCCAGAAGTTTCTCTACCTTTTCCGCCCCTGTGGTTTTGGATATCTTGCATACTCTAATAGTAAAATTTTAAATTAAAACCAAGACGAAGCCTGCTAAAGCTAAGCAGAAGCAGAAAAGGGCAAGTCATTGTCTCGTCCTCACTTGGAGACCTGCTTGTGAGCATTTTTTTTTCCATTCCAGAAGGAATGAGGACAGCAGATGATGAAATATAGGACCTTCTGATTTGCCCTTCAATATTCAGGATGCTGCTCTTGACTACAGCCACTCTGTTAAGGAGCCCTGAAAGCATATAGTTTATTTAGGCTACCAGCAACAGTGCTGCACTGGAACCTTTTTAAGCAATTTGTACATGCAGCTCCTAAACAAAGTTCCTATTTAAGGCTGGTACTTGTACAGGATACTGCTTGATGCTGTACTGATGAAATCCGGATCACTCAGAAGAGCTTCCAGGATAGCAGCAATATAGCTTACCCATCTTTCAAAAAACATTCAGAACTGATTTGCTTTTCCTGCTTGTGTGCTTAACTTTTAATACTATTGTCTCTTTTGTGCCAAGGGTTTATTGTGGGGGGGTTAATATTTCTCATATTTCTATAACATTGCAAATAATACAATCAAGCTCATACATCTTGTTTTAGAAGTAATTTCCCAGAATGCCACTGCAGGGATTGCTCTTGGTTGAATGTTTATGACGTATCTTTTGTTTTCATAAATCACATTCTAGAAAAAACAAATACACTGCTGGAGAACACCATACCACGCAAGAATGAATTTCGTTAGAAAAGGACAGTGATCTATGAGGCAAATGAAATTAACAGATCTTGCTGATGAATGGTGTTTGTCTATTGGGTGTCTTATATAGTAAAATGAGGACTCAGTAGTTCGTTAATACTAAACACTAATTGCATATAAAATAGTTGTTTCCTGAGATGTTTAGCATCAAAAATTAGAATGCAACATTTACAAGTTAGTAATTATATGGAGCATAATAAATTATGCACATCACACAGTCGGATGAGCAGAGATTTCGCAGAATTACTTGTTCAAAATAATTTGGCAAATGGTTCATGTGAGCTGTTCTAGCTTATGTACTAGTGAGGAACTGTCTTCCATATCAGTTGCTTTGATAAGTAACTGCTTGTAATTTATTATACTGACTGATTAGTTCATCGTTTCCTACAAATCCCATACGATAGATTGTGCTCCCCAGCTTCCAAAATGTCTGTGTGAACCCATACATATATTCACAATATTCAGTTATTGACACATATTTGTTTAAAAATGCATGCTTTGACTGTGCACAGAATTTTCATCTCAGCTATCTTAGAACTTCACCTTTGCTCCTGATGAGCAGAAGTACTGTACATGCTCTGAAACAGCGGGGATTTTAGCAACGCTTGACTAGAAGCAGAAACATCCTTTATACAAGTGCCACCTGTGAAGTGGAGCTCCTTGGTGAGGTTCATTCTTCCTTTTGGGTTGTTTGTCCTGGTGCATTCTACCACCACAGGCCATGCCATGAGGAGAGCCCCAGAGCAGGGGGATGATGGGAGAGGTGAGATGTGGGGGATAGGAACCTCTGCGGCACAGCACGGGGAATGCCCTTCAGCCCTGGAGGAAGCGTAAAAAGATGGTGACGTGCTTGATTGCTTGACCACTGGAGGTGCAAGCTTTGCCAGTACCACAGCAGGGGAGCGGAGTGGAATACGGGTTAGCGGAAGAACAGCAATGTGCTCAATATCTCCCCCTTCATACATAACTTAATTAATCCTGCCTTAGTGGTACAAACATGCTTAACAACATTCAGGTAAACACTGAAGTAAATTTTTTAGTACGTCCTGAGGACTTTCGCATTTCTAGTTAAACCTAATGATTACCTTAGTAATTTTTTTCAGCTACAGAGCACAGAAAGTAAAAGGAAATCTCATCATATTTGAGGAATAAAGGTGTCTGCCTCATCTTATTCTGCCATGACTGCATCTGTGATTTTTGCTTTGCTGGGAGGCGATTTTTACCGGTCCTTAAAAATTTAGAAATTGATGACACCTATACAGGCTGGTTTTTCTCTACCTGAACCCATGGAGAATATAGAAATTAAAACTGAAATTTGCACCATTTCTAATACAAATGTTTTGACAGATTCATCACTCAGTTTAACATCAAGTGGAGTGACTAAGTTCACAACATGCTCTGGGGGGCCAAAAGCTGCTGCTGAGTAACCCAAATCCGAAGCCTGGGAAAGGGAAGCTGCAGCACAGGGCATAATACACCAACTGAACCTCATCCCATGGAAACTGGCAGAGCTCGGTGGAACTACAGATGTGCAGTTGCTCACTGCAGAAGTATCAGACTTCTTAATTTTTTAGATCGCTGCCTTAGCTCAAATCTAGTGGATGTCAGATTGCTCACTGCTGACTTCTATATCCAAAAGTTTTTTAGATTTGGGGGGATTTTACTCTTAATGTGGAAAAACAGCTGTTAATGTTAAGATGTCTCTCTCGTTCAATAGTAATAGATTGGTGCTCTATTGGTGCGGTACAGCTCTGCACCGCCAGACACCTGCTGTGTCTCCAGGTGGTCCTGATGCTGCAGGTATGCATAAGCTCCCCTCCTACAGATCCCCCTGCACAGCTCCGGGAATTGCCCTCTCTCCTCTTTGCTGAAGGAAACGCTGGAAACCTGATTTTCATCCTGGGTGGCATGTGGCAATTAATTAACATGGTTTTCTCGCTCGTTGGAATATTCCACCTTTATGTAAGCACCGTATGCTTAAAGAGGCGAATGGAATGTCAAACACGCACCCTTTTTAATATAAAATTATACAGTCATATGACAATGCAATGGGACCACCACAGTGCTAGATGTGTACTTAGAACGGTGTTCTAGAAGTGCGCAGACATTTATAGGGCTATGTGGTTAAACAGTGTACTTATTTTCCTACTATTTTTTTTTTTTTAAAAAAAAAACAACTAAGTGTATGTATGCAAAATGACATTAACACTGCAGTGACATAAAGTCACCAAACTCTGGAAAAAGACCCATATATGTTACATATTCTGTTTTCCTGTCGTTTGCATTAATTTTTATTCCAGAAAAGCAGAAACAACTGGAGAATATATACAGTGGAGTAGAGCACCCTGAAGGCATTTATAAAACCCATCCCCTTACTGTTCATTGCACTGAGAAAATGGAAAGACGAGATTCCTCAACGAATGCAAAACAAGAGGCAGAAACATAATCTCATCTTTACTCGGCAAGCAGGCAAATCTCTTGCACTATTCTCCAGTGCTGCAATTAATCAGCTACTGAATAATACGTTCAGACTGCTCGGTGAGATGATTCTGAGTTAGAAGGTCCTTAAGAAGGCACTCTGCAAGTGGGTAAAGGAAAGAAAAGACGATATGGGGCATGCTGTACACCAGTTCAAGGCTCTGTTTTGGAAGAATTGGCTCTGTCGTGTGAGGCAACCGGTGAGTTTTTGGAAATTATTAAAAAAATGAATATTTAAAATCATCCTTTAGTATCTGTTGGAAAGAATATACCTATTGATTTTCCTTTTTCACTGCAGATTGTTAAAGATAGGTTGTCTGCAAATGGTTCTTGTTTTGCCTTTGGTCTCCTAATTGTTGAAAATATAAGCAGAGAACAACAGTGCATTATAACTCTAAAATGGCTGAACACAGCAATGCTCCTCAATTTGCGAATGACATGGGAAATCTCATAAAAGTTTTGAAGAGCCACAGCTTATCTTTTAATTATCATTAGATACTACCAGTGCTAGTAGCAGTGGTGAGGATGAAAATAAATTTTCTTCACATTACAGGTACTCATTGGTAATGTAAGAAAGTTTGCACAATTGTGATAAAAATTTAGATAAAAAGAATGCAAGAATTGTGTATTAGAATTGTATATACTTCTAAATTTCCTTTCTTATCCACTCTACAATGCCTAATTTAACCTTTCAAATTCTGATACGAAGAAGAATGTGGCAGCTAGTTCAACAGTACTCAAAGTTAAAATAATACTCAAATATGAGAAGAGATGTCATTGTTTGCTTTTACTGTGATTGATGTTATTTTTAAATTTAAAGATAGAAGGAGATGAATTTTCTCAAGTGAGATAACACTTTGTGGAAATAAAATGTCACTTCAATTAATAGTTTCTCATTGATTTCCCCTGTCTGTGATAATCTGGAGGTTTGTAGTGAGGCATGTTGGCTGCTTCAGATAGGATTACCTCAGTTAAACAAACACACATCTTTTCATTTCAGTAATATTTAATTTTTAAAAAGTTGTGATTTAGAGAGAGAATTTATTCTCCAAATTATTCAAAGTGATTTTTTTTTTAATAGGAAAGACATTTTGGGGAAGATATTTTCTTAGTTATGTTCTCCATTCCTAAACACTTCTGTATAATCCCAGTTCCTCATGCTTCAGTCTGTGTGCATTAAGTGGCTTCTCAGTATCTGCTATTCTCCTCCATACTGATCTTTTTCTCTTCTTGTGCTGTGTAGTCTTCTCTCTTGTATATTTTTGAAGGACAAAAATCTTCATTCATGTACTTTTTTAGTTTGCCTAATTGGAAGCTTTCCTGAATGGAGAGCTCACTGCTCCAAGTGTGTAGCTCACTGCACACTTCCCCAAACCAGGAATTACAATTAATTACCGAAATCAAACTTAACTCTGCCTGTTCAGAGCCAGGAGCTACCCTGGGGAATTTGCAAAACCTCCTTACCTGCTCATTGTGTGAACACTGAGCCATGAAGGTGCTCCATCTACAGTTATACAAGGAGAAATACAGGTGGGTTTTCCACCTACGCAAAGGGCAGGTCAGACCCTTGTGAATCAGAAGAGAGAAGCATCTCCTGAAAGATCTGATGTGCTTCAGCTCTGCATTATACTGTGTAGATCTATTTGTAAAAGGCAATTGTCTTCTCACAGTTATTTATCAGCAGTTAGGGCTAGAAGACAAGTGTGGTCTGTTGAACTAATGATGTGTAATGAGTGTCATGTGGCATTAGTTGATACTACAGTGAGGGGCTGTGAAAGATTAAGTGTTCTGTAAAGAGTAGGTGTTTTGACTGAAATTCAGACAGGCATCAGTGCCTCTTGTTAACGTGGTTCAAAGGCAGAACAGCATAATATGGATGTCTGGACATCAGCCGGAGTTTGCAATTGCACTTAGGTAGAAGATACCTTCTCCTTTTTGTTTTCAGAAGATTGTGCTTCTGAACTACAGATTCTGGGAGCTGGGGAGATACGTTTTACTGGGCAACTGTATTACTTAAGGTTTTCTATCACTGCATTTCTTAACTATTGTTTATATAGTATTTATTACCATCCAAATTTGTAGCTAGGTAAAGGATGAAATGTGATTCCCAAATTCTCTTGTTCTGATACTCTTATTTAGAGGAGAATTGGGTTTATAATCATGTTGTGAAATGCTTGGAGTGTATAGTTGCTAATATGGCTATTAGGAGAAAACAGAAACATATCCTATCCTAAAACTATGCTTTTTTTAAACAAGTTCCTATTATTAATTATTTTAATTTTGGATTAATGTTAAACATGAGAGAAAATGCCGGTATAATTCTTGCTCTTTATCTGCCCCTACACTGAGCGTCATCTTTGCCCTATTTCTGTCCTTTAGAGTTCACACTCCTTTCTTCCACATTTCAAAAGATATAAACATCCCTAAAAGTTGCTTTCTGCCAAGTGCCCTCTGTTTTGCATGTGTATGCTTTGGCATCAGTTCAAAAAAATAAAATAAAAATAAAATAAATAACAGTGAAAAATGACAAAGTTGTCTGCTTTTATCAGCTAGGTTTTAAAGCTCCATTACCAAATTCACCATTCTTACCAGGTGCAACTCACCAGAATGGCATGAGCTCTCAGACCCCAGTCTCAGACGCTCAAAGTTTTAGGCCAAGTGTTATATCACATCCCAGGAAAGTTGCAAAAGTGGGCCTCTGGTGAGCTGCTGCGATCACCAGGGGAGTGTCAACGTAGAAAGTCCAATTAATTGCTTAAATGTGAATGACTGGACCTTAATGCAGCCTAATAGGTGAAATGGTAAGAAAAAAGAACGTCCAGAATGAGGGTATTTATTTGGTGAACTAAGCTAGATTTTGAAGTCAGAATCTTGCTTATTGCGAATTGATGGGAAATTTGTTTATCCATTAGTAGGGTTTTGTTTTGTTTCATTTAATGGGAAACACAATACATTTTCCATTTTTCTGTTGTGGTAATCAATTAGAATCTTTCAGATACCATAACTCCTATAAAGCTGTTTGTACAAGCTCAGAAGCATCCCATACTGCCAGTACCAGTACCATGCTCTTCCTCAATTTCAGTGACAAGATAGTGTGACATTTTTGATCCTAGGTCTACTTCTCCAGTGATACTTAATAAAAACTGTTCCATTCCTCTGGGAAGGCCACTGTAACGATTAAAAGTCTTGAAGCCTATCTGTTCTCTGCTTTGTAGCACAAATAAATCCCTCTTACCAACATACTGAATCTCCTGCATTTTTTTTTTTTGCTTAAAACCATCTTACTAGATACAAATAATGTGTTAGATTTCCTTGATCAAATAGGTACTCTCACCAATAAGTGTCTGAGTGAAATGCTGCTCCAAATTCACATCTTTTTTTTTTAATAAGACCTAGATTTAGTTCTACACAATAAGACTAGCTTTTTTACTAATGTTTTAGATACTGATGACTGAGCCAGTAGGTAAATACATTCCTGTTCTTCCCACATCATGAGTCCTTGTTAAATATAATGAAGAACCTCGGGGTTGTTTGGTTGGTAGGTGACAACTAGTGACTTGTTTTGGCTGTGAGTCCAGTCCTGGGTTTTCAGAAATAGAGCTGTCTGGAATTAGCTGTGGTAGCTCCTCACCATGGTTTTGTTTACATGACTTCGTGTTTTGTCCTCGTTTTTTTACTGAAAGAGAAAAAACCTTGCACAGTTATTTTAGGGCCCAGGGCTCACAAGTATGATTCTGGATATTGTGCAATGGACTTGGAAGCTATTGAGCCAACCACAGTTGAAATGTCTTTATTTATGCTTTGTCTGCTTGCAAGAGGTAAATGAAGTCCCTGGCAAAAGTCTGGTGCAGTTAAGATAGATAGAGAACAGAACAGTGAGCTTGAAATCAGAAAACTTCTGTAGTCCACAAGTTGCCCAGACATGGTCCCCATGATACAGAATCTTAAGTGGCTTCTCTGGCTTACAAAAAGATGAGTGGGAGGCAAAGAAGAACAGATGATAAGTAGCTCTATCCTGTTTAGAGGGCATTATCAAGAGAATACCTAAATACACCTACAGCTCTGCTCAGAGGTGTCAGGGTGTTGAGGGCACTGATAGGCCTTAATGGCCCTGAACAGCCTCACCTGGGGCCTCCACCCACACAGCCAGCACTGCCCCTATTTAAGCTCAGTCTGGGGCTTTCACTAAGAGTGGTAGTCTCTGGCTCATGGGTACTTTCTCATGGGCTCTGCTAGTAATTGCAGGACTCTTTCTGACCCTGGCTGCTTTCACTGAGTGTGACCATGCCTTGCAGGTTAGCTTCCCAGCTTGATCCTAGGCCTGTCTCATCACTGCAGGCTCACCTGGAGATCCAGACTCTCAACTGAATCTGGCTGCTGTTGCCCAGCCTGCCTGCCTTGCTGGGGTACTGCAGGACAGGCGCTGCCTGACAAGGACCCTGCTGACCTGGCATCCCCTTTGGCTCCCTGCCCTTCAGGGAGCAGCTGGCTGGTGCTGTGCCCTGACTGCCAGCTTAGGTTGCCTTGAATCCTGAGATGAGCAGCTGGGAGCTCAGCCAGTGGCTGTCCAGGGCCTTTTTCCCTATCAGCTTCCCCCCATGAGCTCTGGTCTCCTGCAGCCCTGACCCCCCGCCTGAGCTTCTTGTGGGACCTCCCCTCTTCCCCCAGCAGTGGCTTGGGCAGAGGTGGTGGTAGTGTGTGTGTTACCCTTTCCAGCCCCTCATGGACAGCCTGGTGACCCCTCCTCCAAGTCTTTTCTGCACTGTCCATTTTCTCATCTGCTGTACCTGGCTCTACATCCTTGCCCCTAAAACAGCCCACTGATACCCTGCAGCAATGGCACCACTCCACAGCAAGGGCCCTCTGATCCCAGGTGGGAGGCATGGGGATGAACATGCTGAGGAGGGGAGGCGGCTGCCAGGGCCCTGGGGGCATTGCTAAACCTTAATGGTCCTGACCAGCCTCACCTAGAGCTCTGTATGGTCCCAGGCCTCATATGAAATGGGGCTTCTGGCCTTGCAGCTCCTGCCTGGGTGAAGTCTGAAGGAGCACTGCCCTCCAGCTTGGCTCTTGTACTTGGCTGCTGTCTTTGTGGCTTGACCATGGTCCTGCCTCATGTTGGTGATCTTGCTTGAGGATCTGAACTCCTGGTTGAAGTTGTGGCTGTGATGGTTGGGCCTGCCATGTTCATCTTGTGAGGTCCTGTGGGGCGAGGCCCCTGCCTTGCTCTGGGAGGTGTTACCATGCATGGCTCCCCGTGCCTCGCTGCTCCCTGAAAATCTGAAAGCACCAGGCCTCACTTTTTTTTTTTTTATTGGCTCCTATTGGGTTTGGGGTATGTTCAGTTTAGGTAAAGCAATTTCCCTAAATTTCAGGAAGCCTTTAGTTCCTTGCCTCATGTTCGGTAGAGCAAGCCTTTTCCACAGGGAAGACTCTGCCACTGGATTTTGTTCTTAAGCATTATGACCTTATTTTCCCTTAAGTAGTAGTAGAGGAAATATTTAATATTTTTTTTTTTTTTAAATTAAAAGATATATGAATTTTAATGGTTTGTTCCCAAACCCTATTTTTGGTAGTACTGACAATATTTTGATTTCCCTTTTCAGGTCCTGTCTCTCACTGAAATTATCTGGCCATGTGTGCTTTTCTTGATTCTGGCTGCAATCCGCTTCCAGGAGCCCCCAAAATACAAGGAAAACTGTATGTTTTGTTTCACTTGTGTTCCAGTTTGATTGCCTCTGCTTATAAAAGTATTTAGGAAATAGTAAAGATATTCTAGAAGAGGGGACTTAAATGTAGTGGAGTCAATGGAAAGAATCCTACAGTGGGATTCAGTCTTTTCTAGCTGTGGATCTTAGCAAGTTATATTTAGGCAGGAAAGAAATACAAAGTTTAAGGTCTGATTTGTCAGACCGGTTTTAGACATCTACTTTGGAGTAAGGTGGATTACTTGGGTTTTAGTTGTACTTATTTCTTTCTATTAAGTAATGGAGTTCAGATGCCTGGCTCAGAAGTAGATAATTATGCAGCAGATATTAACAGTTAGACAAGATGAATCTCACCTCTACCCACTTCCTGGGATTTAGAATGAATATTTTGTAAATCATAAATTCTTCCATTTCCATCAACACTTCAAAACTTGTTGTGACTACCTCCACCTTATAAAGCTCTTTCTGCTTTTATGTTGTCAAACGTTAACTTCATGCAGAAGAGTGACTTACCATATTGTAGTCTATTTATTTAGTTTATTATGCTGTTATTCACAGATGTCAATAAGCTGGGGAAAAATCAACTTTAGCTACATTAGAAACCAGTTTGGTAAAACAATTATAGATCTGTAGAGTGAAGCATCTGGAGAGAATTTAGCCTGCGCTGTATACATTTACTTTATACTTGCTCTAGTCTGGACCCAAGGATGTAATGCATGGTTTGAACACATTAAGTGTGCTCTTGGAGTACATCTGCTTTGTTTTAGCTGAAAGGGATCCAGTGTATGTGCTCAGAGAGCTTTCTACAATGTGAACTGGAGTGTGCTAAGTAAAAGTAACTCATCTGCAAATGACAGTGGTCATTCACAACTTAAAATTCATTATTTTATACATCAAGTGCAGTTCCTGAGAAATGAAGGATGGTTTGACTAACAGTGCAATTTCTAATGGTATATGTCTCAAAAACATTGGCACCTGAATTTACATAAAATCAGGATTTTTATCTATCATGTACATGTAGTAAATTCCTAATTTTTGCATCTTTCAATTTGGAATATTCAGTAAGAGTGCTAGCCCAAATGCTAGGTTTCTTATGTCCTTCTTTTTTCAGTCCCTTAATTTTGATGTAATGGTTGCCAAAAGAAGGTTATCCAAAGAGAGGGGAATGACATTTCAAGTATTTCTCAACTGTAGCTGTTTTAAAAAATGAAATTAAGTTAAACAGGAATTCTGTAGCTATTCTTTATGTTTCAAAATAAGCAAAAAATTGCTTTATATTTTGAAGTTTAAATTATCAGAACTATGGAGAGATATGGATAAATTCCAGAGGTACAAAAAAGTTGCTGTTTAGACAGTCCTGATGGATGTACATTCAGACATTGCAGAATACGTGTTCCTTCATCCCATGAAAGCCTAGGAGAAAAGAGGAAATATTATTTTTTGAAGAAGTCTGTATTTTAATCTAGCTCACAAGTCATTTTGGGCAGAGAGGCTAGCAAGCATATGATGCTGCAATGGTGTTACTACCATGAAAGTAAGATTTTTAAAGACTGTTCTCAAATGTTTTACCCTGTTGCCACAGTCTGACACACACCTTACTCATTTTCTGTGGTGAATTAATTGTCCTTACATGGGACACTTGAAATCAACACAGCTTCATTGTTTGCAGGTGGCAAAGCCGCTTTCTAGGAGAAGGGAACACAATGTGATGGTACAGATTTGTAACTGCGATGTCACTGGTTTTACTTCTGCCGCTGCTTGGTTTTAGGTTACTTAGAAGCTCGGGATTTACCAAGTCGGGGCCTTTATCCTTTCATGCGGACCCTTTTCTGTAATGTTGGTTCAAGATGCAAGAATACTAGTTATATAACACAGAAAAACAACGGCTTCCGGTAAGCTATACAAATTTGACAGAGCTGTCAGTGTCACAGTGCATCTTTTTCTACAGCAAAGGTTCTTATTGCCCTGTAGACAAGGAAAATAGGAGTTTTGTTACTCTGTGCTAAAAGTTTCCTTCAGTGTCCTTATGAATACAAAAGATGTAGGGCCTTAGTCATGCCTTTTCCTAATTTTTGTTTGCCTTTCTTAGGCATTTTATGCTCTTACTAGGTACTGAAAACTGTTTTAGGGGAAAATTGGAGAGGCAGCTTCGATATTCTTGCCTTTCACTGCTGCCACGTGAAGGCATACTTTTATCCTTCACTAGAGTGTCTTTTACTATATAAGGGTGAGATTGAGCAACAAAAAATTATATCTTACATGGATTTAAACTTTGAATAGTTCAGGAGCATATATGGTGGGAGAAGTAAACACAGAAAAGCAAACCAAGGATAACTTGAGTAAGACCCACAAAGAGCCCCAAAGAAGTAACAGAAGCTCTGTAATGAAAAGAACTTGAAAAAGTAGCCTGTAAGAGGGCCTTGTCACGGGATCTCAGGATGCAGAAAGAAAAAAGATGAACTTGAATATGGGCTTTTTCTTTTAGAAATGTATTAATTTCATCTACTTCAAAATGTTGAAAAGCATTGAGATGAAAAGGCACGTATGCAAATTGGCTGAAGGATGTAGTCATAAGCAACCTTTCAAAATACATAACAATAAAGTCAAATTAAGATGAGCTAATCAGAGTATATGTATGTATATATGTATGTTTATTCTCAGAAAACTGAGAATATCTGCCAAAAAAGATCTTAGAGGTTTGAGCCAGGGAAGCGTGTAAGAGCATCAGGTTTTTATGGTTTATTATTGTAGAGGCTTATAAGGCAGCAATAAATTCAGTGTGCAGCAAACTGGAAAGCTTCAGTATCACAGTAACAGGCCATAATACTTACTGCTTGATCTAGACAGTCTGTTCTAGTTATTTGTACACGTAGAGAACCGTTGACCGAGCATAAGATCATACAAAATAAATCTTGCTTATGGGCAAACACCTCCTGCATAAAGCAATAATTTGCTAGTAGAATTGAAATCTTAACAGTTTAAGCCATGAATCATTATTAGTCTAGATCTATTATTACACAAAATACTTATATACAAAAATAACAGTATTACAGTAATATACCCAAACAAATTTCTCCTAATAATAATATAGTTAAAATTGTTGCACAACCACTTAGTTTCTACTCCTTTCCCTGGGGTTATGCTCACCTTTCCACTGCTGCTATGGGTTACAAGCTCAGTAGTGGTGGTGGGGTTGTTATAGCAAGTCATGATCTGGAGCCCTTTACCTGGAGGAATGCAGAGTTGATGGCTTCTTTTTCACTCTAGGGTGCACTTGGAGTTACTTATGTTTGCTAATGTGCTTTTATAACTTGCTTGTTCTCCATTGGTCTGAATCTCTATGATGCGTCTGAATTTCTATGGTATATCTTAATAGACCTTGATGATATTTTACATATGTTAGGTACCTGTTCTTTTTTTCTTGATACTTACAATTGGCTTTGTCTGGCTATAGTTCTGCATTTTAACGACCACTGGCGAGTTGTTTATAGCCACGGGGTCCTCAGTGCCACCTAGTGCCCCATCTCTTATCACCCTGGACCTGTACAGCAGTACAGTGCATCCTATGTCCCCACTTCTCAAGGTCTCTACTACTATACTGGGCCTGTGTTCCTCTGCACACATATTTGTTTAATCATATCTCATTTTGCACTGAATGATCACTTGTTACTACTATCTGTATAAAACTATGGTGGTGTTATACAATAACAAACAAAAGTAAAGCAAATAGCCATAGCCATCTGTCCGGGAAAAAAAAAAGTTAAAACTAAACCTAGTCAAAACCAAAACTGCAGGCACGTTAAGACAAGTTCAGACAAAGCAAAGGTGGCAAGCCTCTGTGCAATGGTCTTGCAAATTCAGTACCAAGCCTGTAGCCTATTACTTGCAGTGGCAATACGATTTTACTGGATCATAGAGTTACAATAGCTGTTGGCCTTTTTAAAAGCTATTTCCTAAAAGGATAGCTTTTACTTGTATCACTAGTCCAGATGCCATCTAAGTGTGTTAAACCTCTAGAAACTATGAACTGTATTGACTGCTCTGCATGATTATTTACACTGCTTTGACTGAACTGCCCAAATTATATTTCAGCTCAAAAGAAAAGCAGAAAATAATTTCCTGGAGACAGTCTTAGACCTACTTAAGAATTGGTGAAATTATTCATTGGCTTTCAATTTTTTGACTGAAAAATAGAATGCATGCAAGTATGCATATTTATACACTCAGAAGGCTACACTGAGTAGCATATAGCCTAGGTAAGGAAAAAGGGTAAAAAGGTAGGATGAAGTTCATCCTGAGGTCAGTCTATTCCAGCAGGTCCATCAGTATAAATTAAATCAACCTCAGGGCTGCTCTGACTTATGCTGGCTGCCAACAGCCTTAGGAATACAGACTGTCAGCTTGATCAGCCAAACATAACTGAATCCTACAATGTCCCTGTGTTTACTGGAGAGAAGGGATGGCACAGGAACAGTAATATCAATTATATTCCCTTTGAGGATTTATATCAAACCATAGCTTGTTCTTTATAATCACTTTTCAGGGACATTTTTTTCATCAATAATGTTGTGTTTATTAAGGGCAAATCAAAGACTGTGCACAGTTTGTATGGACACTTAACCCATTTGTTTGCACAGTATGTGCCACATCGGTGCTGTCAGTTTGAAATATAGTTGTTGTCTGTTCAAAAAAGTAATTCTATGACTTCAGTTGAAACCTCCAGTATGAAAGCCGTAAACTACCCAAATAACTATTTGTCAGTAAGCAGGCCGAGGAAGGCTGCTCCATGAGGAGGGCTGAGCCTCATGGTTGAGGAGGTCGAAGGGGTTGAGGGGCTGAGGGGGTTGAAGTCATCCTGGTGCAGGCCATGCCCTCACAGATGTGACACCATTCCCTCAAGCAGTGGCCTCTGACATGGTAAGAAGATGAATCTGGTGAAGGCTACAACTACCTCATTAACTCTGATTTGCAGCAAAATCTGCCACTTCCTCTGATGCCTCAGAAAGCATCAATTTTTAAACACCTACAGGGCTGTGCTCCTTGCTCCTCTCTTCAGCCACTGCAAAAGCTGCTGGCTTGCAACTCTTTAATGTGATTCCCTAGCCTGTTACACCCATTAGTATCTCAGAGCAGAGGAGTAAGGAAATATTTAGGAGCCCCCATGGAAAAGGACATTTTTTCCTGCTCTTTCCAGAATGGTCCCCTACCTTATCTTAATGAGCACAGAGTAAAATTGAGAGCATGCGAACACGATAAAAACCATGCAGCACAGTGTCGTACGGCCTTTCACCCACAACCACAAATGAGAGTGGATGTGCATGGAAACATAAAGTATTCCCAATACTCTTAATTCCACTGCACATCTTACCGAATGTGCTGGGATTTGCCTTTGCAGCTCAGACTCCTAGATCTATGTTTTTTAGACCTTTCAATACCTAAAAGAAAATTAAGCTTAGGTTTTCTCAGACTTAGAATTACAAAGATCACAAAACCAAGACTCTATAATGTTATTTATTTTTAATTAGCTACAAATAGTAGCAGCCTGAGCAGCCTCACCCTGTAGGTGTGTTGGAGCCTCAGGTCTGTCTCTGGCATCTCCTGGATGGACCCCTCGGACCCTTGAGCTCTGTCTCCTTTTGTGCCTGACCAGACTCCTGGGCTCATTCCACCATGCTGGGGCTGTCACTGGAGCCTGTGACCCATCCCTGGGTCTCCCTGCTGGCTAGGATCCTGGGGGATGGTGCCTCATTTAGTGAGGGCATGTCTTCCTTCAGGGTCACCTCAGCTCCTACTTGGTCCCCGCCTGGAGCAGCCCCTCACACTGGTCCCTGTCTTGTTACTGGTTTTTATTGATACCTGGGCCTCTGTGGTTTTCTAGTGGAGTAGTATCAGAAGAGCTCGTGTACAAGAGCAGATGTGGAAAAACAAAATTAAGGAAGGTCTAAGCATCAATGATAGCACTTGCATGAGAATTGCTTAGAGGGTCAAATTGTTCTGTAATGATGTGTATCTTCAAATGAATAAATGAAAGAATTCTGCAAGACAGATGCATGTCTGGAGCAACTTATTGGAACAGTAACGCTATGTGGTCTGGGCAAGCTTTTGTACTATTTTGCTATGTAATTGGAAAACAGAAACCTAAGCAATTTTTTGTGATATTGCTTATAGATTGTTAGAGAGTTGAGGAGAAAAGGAATTTTAAACATGCGTTTTATCCACTTTATAGCCAATTAAGAACAACACTTTATTGGTTCTTTATATTTTTTGGTCCACTACATTTTAGAAGGATTGTAATAGTATGCAAGGTGGAGGGGAAAGACAGTTCTGTGACAGACATGCAGTAGGCTGCTGTCCAGCTTGTGCATTGGTGTTGATGGAGACGTCACCTCCCCAGGCTGTCCTGAGATGGTGCAGAAAGGGAGCTGGCACAGCTGGGGCTTTGCAATTTTAGAGACAAATATTTAATATGATGACAGGGGCGAGGTTAAGACAAGAGTTTACTGAGAGGCTTATGAAAATCACCAGTATAAATGGCATTGCACATCATAGCTGAGATCTCAGATGAACTCTGAATCGCTCTTATTGTCATCCTGAGTAACTGGGTAATTTGGACAGAATTAGTGTTTCTGAGTCATAGCTTTAGGAAATGTCAATTGCTTTAATGTGCTCGAAGACATGCAGAGCATTTTCGCTCTTTTGCAGTATTTTGCCATGGTCAAAACTCATATGAATGTATGTCTTTCGTTTGGTTTCTGTCTTCATGCAAGTATTTCTGGAAATGCACAATTAAGGGAAGAGTTACCATGGATGATAATGAAATGATAGAAATCTATGTACACACACACACATACGTACATACACACACCTTCTCCTGGCACCCCAGTTCTAATTGTGTATGTTCTTTCCTACAAATTACTGGCTTCCTCCTTTTGTTCTTTTTGTCATCCCTTGCTTCTCCTCTTTGTTGTTCCCAGCAACTGCTGCTGTCAGCTTCCTTTACACATACACAAGTATGTTAATGCTGTCTTCTGCTCCAGACAGCACACAATAAAGGCTCTTTGGGAGAATAGCTGTACAACAATTAAGTATTTTTGTTGGCACACTGTCTGAAAATTGCTTGTCTTGACTATCCTGAAGATGGTTTTGAAGTCTGGTTTCTTATCTTTTTGGCAAGATGGTGACAACTTCCTGCAATTTTGTGTAACTTGCGTTGAATTAAGAAATTAGTAGCATCTTGTGGCATTCTTATTAGGAGACAAATGTGATCCCCTATTACCATGCTGAAAATATACAAAATCTTTTGAAACTTATCACAGATATTCAGCAAACAGAACCTTTGTTCTCCTAGGGAAACTGGCTGCCCGTGGACTGGGTAGGTATACCCTTCTTTGGATAAAGAACTGGCTAGGGAGCCGTGCCCAGCGGGTAGTAGTTAATGGAGTCAAGTCCAGCTGGCTGCCTGTTACAAGTGGTGTCCCCCAGGGGTCGGTACTTGGGCCCATCTTGTTCAATATCTTTA
>WHYT01013188.1:108172-122737 GCA_009806455.1 Tetrax tetrax
TGAGGAAAAACTTTTTCTCCCAAAGAGTGGTCAGGCACTGGAATGGCCTGCCCAGGGAGGTGGTGGAGTCACCGTCCCTGGCAGTGTTCAAGAGGCGGCTTGATGAGGAGCTACAAGATATGGTTTAGTAGCTGTGGCACCAATGGTAGTGGGAAGACGGTTGGACTAGATGATCTTATAGGTCCCATCCAACCATGTGATTCTATGATTCTATAAAACTGAGCCTAGTAACTAATATCGTGCCCGATGCTGTTTCCTCTTCCAAAGGAGGTTACACTTGGGTCCAGGAGTAACCGCAGGAGGGCTGCGGCAATGACAGCAAAAAAGGGACATGAGTGGCAGCTGACTGACATTACTCCTGCCCTCGAAATCCCTTTAAAGTCAATAGTTCAGAAAGAGCACATCTGAACTGCTGCTCTTGTCCTGCTAAGAGGCTTGTGCTTGGGATTGTGGTGTTTCTATGAGTTTTTCAGGTTGCACATGTCACCCTCTCTTCTGTAATAGCTGGGCCTTATGCCTGGTCCTTCTTCCATACCCTAAATATCTACACCTCCCTACTGTTTCCCAGCTCCTCTCCAGTTCTACCATCAACTTGCTTTTCCTTGCACTTCTCCCTGGAGCTTCTCAGAGCCATCATACTCCATGTGCTGCTGCTACCAGTCCCTCCTGTGTACTCCGTGAGACCCCTCGCAGGGCAGTAGCTTGTCTCCCCAGCTCTCAAGCCTGGAGACACTGAAGGGACAGCCCAGCCCACCCCAGCTCAGCTTGCTGTCCTGCGGGGGCAAGGAGCAGAGCAGGAGGGCTAAGCAGGCTGCTGCTGCTGTCTCGCACAGTGCCTAGGGCAGCACCACCTGAAGCCTTTTGCCCAATTTCTTACTTCAGAAAAAGCTTTACAGCTATCAGTGAAACATTTTGAAGCTAAGTGATGAAGAGCAGACAGCGTTTTTCCTTGCTTAAATTGCCAGGGTTCAGTTTTCCTCTTATTTGAAGAGCTATTGCTAGACAGACCCTGCTTATCTGTTACATTTGCTACGTACCTGCTCTGAGAACTGCTCGCTGCTCTGCTTGTGCAGTGTGAGGCTGAATGGTTTCTGGGCTGAGATTACTCACAAGAGACTCAGGTTAACAGAAGCGGTTAATGTTTACACAATTCAGCCTGTGTGTGCCTCTGCTGTATATCAAACAGGTGGCTGTAGCACATAAGCTACATCCACCCAGAGAAGGGGTGGATGCCCCATCCCTGGAAACTTTCAAGGCCAGGTTGGATGGCACTCTGAGCAACCTCATTGAGTTGGAGATGTCCCTGCTCCTTGCAGGGGGGTTGGACTAGATGATTTTTGAAGGTCCCTTCCAATGCAAACCATTCTATGATTCTATAAAATTAAATGCCAAGAGTCTTTTTTTTTTGTTCCCCTGCTCTTTACCAACCCAAGCCTTTTAGATCCAAGGTGCAGTAGAGTCGGCTATGGGGGTACAGGAGAGGGAGTTACTGACTCCCCTGTCACTGTTGTCTCTGCAACCTGCTGCTGGCAGGGAGGCCAGGCAGCACCAGTGGCCCTGGAGCCAGTGTTGACCCCAGCCATATGCTCTGATGTGAGTAAAAGTGTCCTTTTTTTTTTTCCCCAGGGCATTATTGTTTGTCATGCTTCTAAAACAGGCAGATTTGTACATGTGGATGCAAGGCTTATGTCTAGTTTAGAGGAGAAACAACGTGGGTTGAAATACTGCCTTTATGCTTCACTTCTCTGAATACTCGTGATTATTTTAAGTGGCCCTGTTCTGTGAGTTTAGTTGTCAATTTAAAGCTCAGCAAGTAATTTAAAAAAAAAATAATCTGTGGAAAATTCTGTGGAAACTGAGCTAGAGTATTGTTTTTTTAAAGTTCTGACTGGAGTTGTGTTTTAACCAAGGTGGTGGTTGTGATTCTGGTCAAGCCCTGGCCACTTGTTCATGCTCAAAAATTACAGTGCTAGAAAGTTTTCAGTATGTAGTTAGTGTTCCTGTTCTTTGGCAAACAGCAGCGTTTCTAGCTGTCCGTAATTTCAGGCAGTAGATGTGTTAGTAATATTGGAATTTATGTGGTAGTTTTCAAAAACAATAGCTAAAGTGCAGCTATTAATCACCCTAAAAGCCACCCTCTGAACAACAGAAACCTGCTTTTAAAACTCCATTTAAAAGGGAAAAAAAAAATATAGTGAGGAATTGTTCTGCCTGTAATCCATTGAAGTTTGAGGCTGGTGAAAGGGTTTTCCAAAATCCTACTGGCTGTTGGCCAACTTGGGATCAAAATAAGCTGCACTGAAACAGTCAAGAAGTTGATTATTTTAAGATTAAATTTTCTTCTCATCCCTTAGTCTAAAGATTCAGGTATCTCTGTGGGTGTCTGAACAAATGAGAATCAGAGAGGGAGAGAAAGAGAAATGAGAGGATCAGAAAGCAGTGTCTGATGGTTTTGCTTTGGTTTCTGAATCTATCTCATTAGGTTTTTCTTTACCACTAAGTAATTTGGCTTGAATTATGCTGAAAACTAGTATTCACATACAAGTTTGACAAGAAAGGAATGTAGCTCTCTATTATATTTTTGTAAGCGAGGCTTATGTGACAATTAATTGTTCTTCTGGTGAAAAATAGCAATATTTTTGCTACACAGGATTTAACTCTGGGATAATTTGAACTTCCTGTGAGATAAAACAGAATTCAACTGCCTAGCAATACGCTAAAGATGATTATTCCATTCTTTATGGTGCCTTAGGAGAGTCTTAATTAACTCTGTCCTGTTTAAAGGACTCTGTGGCCTCTGATTTAATCTTGAAAGTAGAAAATTGTTGTGCTGTGGAATAGCCACCAGATGGTAGTATGATAGAGAGAATAGACATATCGTGTAGCAGGGCTTTAGCTCTAAGCACCATGAGGGGAAAGCCTGTAGTGGTAATAGGATACTGTTTGTATACATTGTTGCATACATTTGAAAAAACACACTGTCATATCTCAAATACAAACTGTACAGGTTTTACTAAAAACAAACACTTTTTGTGTGTGTGTAAGTATAAGGCAGAAATAAGTAACCACAAACATGATTATTCTTGCTTTTCAAGTGGAAGGGTACCTTGAGGAGCACATTTTCTGGAATTGGCTTATGTTTGTTAGTGTGGATGCTCTTTTGTTAAGGTGGTGGAATTGTTATCATAGTTCTGTTGCTTAGTAAACTGACTAAAGAGGAAGCACCAACTTTCTTCATGGCTCAGAAAGAGGGACTTACCTATATTTCATCTGTTGACACTGACCAACTTGTCTGTTCTGGTTGCTACGTGTTGCTTTGATGCAATAGGAAAGCCTGAACTTCAGGGTACAGGCCATCAAAGAACCATCACCTGGACTCATAATAAACCAGGGAAGAAAAGATGAGTGTGTTCAGAAACAAAGACTTCTTTGGATGTATCTGTCTCTGGCTGCTGCCAAAATTGTGTTACTGGCATGGGTGAGCTGCTCCAGCTCAGCAATTTTTCATTGCCCTCTTTCTTGAGGTTTTGAGACTCAGTGCTGCAACTTGCATGCTAATGAACTGAACTAAATAAAAGTTGTGTAGAGGTGTAATAGTTTAAAAAAAATCAGAATACTATTGTGAGTATATACACATTTTTCAGCTACTTGCTTCCAGTTTTTAATTTCCTCCCGTCCCATTTCTTTCTGTGAAAAAGAACTTCAGGCATCCAAAGTGATCCAGAGAGCTTCACAGGACCTGATCTAGACTTCATGAAAGAGATAGAAGAACTTGCAAGGGGATTTATTGAGACCACAGAGAAAACCATGACTTTAGAAAAGTTATGGGAGGAAAACTCTGGTAGCTTCTCAGGTAAGCTGTGATCTTTCTAATAATAAAATGCTTTATCTATCAGGTAGTGATAACCATCAAACAAAGGAATACCCTTATCTAAAAAATAAAGTGAACAAACCAAAAACCAGTTAGCTTTCTAAAACTGTGCCCTTGTTTTCCTACTTGGTAGTTAACAAAATACTGTGAGGGGAAAGATTTAAAGGTAAGGATTAAGAATCTCAGTATATGGTTACTTGGTCTAACATGCATTCAAAAGAAACTTAAGACTTAAGTCTTTCTCCCCAGGTTTTTCTGTTGTACTAGGGAGTATAGGGATGGAAAACCTCAGTAGCTCACACCTGGAGACCTTTAGGCAAACAAGTCAGTCTTGCACTAAGAGAGTGAGGCTGGAAACACCAAGTTCTGATGTTCCTGCTCTGTTCCCAGCCATACTGTGCAGCTTTGCTGCTGTAGCAGGTAGGCCTTTAAGACCTACTGCTACCATGCCTTTCTAGTTGAGTTTTCAAGTAAAAAGATTTAGGTGAAACAGTCATTATCATGCCTAGCTGTCTGGGAGCTAGTACATTATCTAGTGTTGATGTGATGATTTTGTCTTACTGAAAAGTGAATGGTAAGCAATTTATTTTAAATTGTTTTTGTGATAATAGTAAAAGTGTTGGAAAGCAGAGAAAATCAAGTGGATCATTATCTTTCTAGGGTATTAGTTGTTTCACATGCATTTACTCCTATAGAAATGCTCTTTACGTACTACTTTCTTGTAAAATTGATTCTTCTGAAGTTAATAATGCCTCTCTGTAAAGGAAAATATTTGGTTTTGCAGGGCTCCATAACATCACCACTTTTCTTACTGTAAGTATTTTTACATTCTATTTCTAAATTACAGTTCTGGATTTTGAGACATCTCTGTTATAATGGTTAGAAATGTATATCCTGTCAAGTTTTAGTAAACTATCTTGAAAAAACATTGGTATACTGTTGAACAAAAAAATGATGGCTTGTATATTTGGTAGAAGTTCAGTGGTTTTTACAGAGCTGGGGCGGTTCAGCCCGGAGAAGAGGAGGCTCTGGGGAGACCTTATAGCGGTCTTCCAGTACCTCAAGGGACCCTACAAGAAAGAGGGGGAAAAACTCTTCAGCAAAGCCTGTTGCAATAGGATGAGTGTTAATGGCTTTAAAATAGAGGGAGGTAGATTTAGATTAGGGATTAGGAAAAAATTTTTTACAATGAGGGTGGTAGGACACTGGAACAGGTTGCCCAGAGAGGTGGTGGATGCCCCATCCCTGGAAACGTTCAAGCCAGGCTGGATGAGGCTCTGAGCAACCTGATCTAGTCAGGGATGTCCCTGCTCCTTGCAGGGGGGTTGGACTAGATGACCTTTGAAAGTCCCTTCCAACCCTAACCATTCTATGATTCTATGATTCTCTTACTGATTTAAACCAGTCTAGGTTGTTAGTAGCTAAAATTCATAGCTATTTGAAGGCTAATTGTTCATTAGGAGCAATTCAAAAGTGCATCTGCCAGACTTTGTGTAGTTGTATAAAATCATATTACAAAATGTCTTGCAAGGCACTCTTATAATAAAGTGTACTTATTATTAAAAAAACCCAACCAAAACAGAAACCTCCCCCAAACTAACCCAAAACTTAAAAAAGGATGGCGGTGAGATTGAAAAGATGGGGCGCTTGCTTGGATGAGGTTATTTTGAATTCAGATTTGTAATCCAGTAAATATGGCAAGCAGACTCAAGAGGGGGTGAAGGAAGATGGATTTGCAAGATGTAGCATAATTCCTTCCAGAATCAATTTGGCAGTTTATGTGAAATGAGTTTGGTCTTTGTAATGTCCCTAATGCATTAGTCTTTCACCTTTGCAATCTCAACAAAAAGAGGAAGGCTGAATGGGCACAGTAGTGGATCTCCATTACTGTCAATTTTTTACCTTTCACAGATCACTAGTTTAACTTTAAAAAATATTTTAAAATTCATTTTCTCTATATATGATCAATACTGACCTCTACCTCATGAAACATAGATTTTCAATGCATAACTTAAAATCAGATGGCATTTTTATAGTAACATTTTAAAATTGCTCATGAGATACTTGATTGAAAGGAGCTGTACCAATATGAAATTTAATTTCTGGAATTGAATATAAAATAAAAATAATGTCATTATCAACATTAAGAAAATATTTAGTTGAAAGTAGCCTATCATTATTAGTAACAGAACTTGTATACACAAGCTTCATTTTCTAAAAACTGTGCTCATGTTACCATTATCCAAAAGAGCCCTAGTGAAACATTAATTTAGAGAAGCAAAGACTGCATAATAGAAAAGTACGATAGATACCTATGCAAAACATAGGATCTGATAGTGTAGTCCTATTTAAAAAGTGGTTTTATCCCAGTCTATCTTTAAAGAGCCGTCTTTATCAATTATTATTTGGCACTCCCACACACCCCACAAGGAGCTGTGAGGCAAGGATGACATGTCTCTGGCAGTCCCCTGGTCTTTATACTCTAGACTTAGAAATTCATTCCAGGGCTAAATTGCTCCTTGTGTTTGAGATCTCCAAGATGATCTTCCTCTTTGGGAGAGAGCTACTCTTCTGAGCAGAAATTGCTTAGCTTTTCTCCCAGCTCCACTTTCCATCACAGCAGAGAAAGACATTTGGAACAAAGCTGCCACAAGTTCAATGTACCACCAAAATGATATGGTGAATTATCAGAACTGGAGGTACATTTCTACTTGAAAAAAAAAAAGAAAAAAAGTTAAATGGCTTAAAATTCAAGAGGGTAGGTGTAGAGGAAGTAACAGGTACTTGCTATTTCTTTTCTCTTAATGTAAGTGTTGCTTCTATGATTCTATGTAAATGTGTTTTCTTCACATAAAGATGGATTTGAATGAAGCGGAGGAAATGATTTCTAGAGCAGAAAACTTATACAAACAACCATATTTCTGGAACTTTCTGCATTCACTCCCTCGCCTTGAATTGAACAGCTTTTATGCAGAAGATGGGTTAGCTGCTGTGGGACAGTTTCTAGAAGTTATTCAAAAGTAAGTACTTCTACATTCTTGAAAGCGCTCTGTTTTAATATTTTACCTGCAATTCTTGATCTTCTCACTGGCTATTTAATAAAATAAACATACTTATCAGTGTAAAGAGGCTGAAATTTCTTTCTGTTTATCAGATTCTGCTTTAGAGGTGTGGTAGGAGTTTTCACCCATTCTGATTCCTTCATAACTGTATTTTTCATCTCTATCCAGCTCAGCAGGGATTCCTTAGGAGTCTCCAAGAAGTAACTTCATCTTAGCAATGGTTGAAATTAGCCTATCACTAATATGGCTTTGAACTTTTACTGTGCTTTGGGACTTTTTGAAAGACAGAATATTTGCATATGCATATAAGAAAAAAATAGTTTGGATTCTAATCAACTTAACGTGTATGCAGCACTTGGTCAATATTGGGAAAATTACTCCATTTTGTTTCTCAAACCTCTCGCTATCCAAATAGGCTGTTCTCTTGCAAGAAATGAAGCAGTTACAAAAAAACCCCAGAGATTATCTTCTGAATATGAAAATTTTCTGCCCCAAGTGAAGGACAGCTGAATTCAGAGGAAGACATGGTATCAAAAGTACAGACTAAGACGTTATCTACAGGAATTTTCAGTAGAATAAGGGAATCACTAGGAAAAAGTAAAAATGTATTTGCCAGAGTAGGTAGGTGGTTTTAATAGGTTGATAGGTAATTGTCAATGTAGTAAATTAACATATTTACAAAGCTGGTGGAGGGCACCAAACATGCCTCCCTGTGCAAGACTGGCCAGCCTTACCCCATGGCGAGGCGGTGGCCCAAAGACTTGGAATGGGAAATAACTGTTATGCATGCTTTCCAGGAAGTGATTAGGCTTTTGCCTGTTGATGGGAGGTAGTGGATAAATTCCTTGTTTTGCTTTGCTTGTATGCACAACTTTTGCTTCACCTATGTCATGGTTTAACCCCAGCCCCACACAGCCACTTGCTCACTTCTCCCTGGTGGGATGGGGAAGAGAATCAGAAGAGTAAAAGTGAGAAAACTCGTGGCCTGAGATAAAGACAGTTCAATAGGTAAAGAAAAAGCTACCCATGCAAGCAAAACAAAACAAGGAATTAATTCACATCTTTCCATCAGCAGGTAGGTGTTCAGCCATCTCCAGGAAAGCAGGGCTCCAGCCCATGTAACGGTTACTTGGGAAGACAAATGCCATCACTCGGAACGTCCCCCTTTCTTTCTTCTTCCCCCAGCTTTATACGCTCAGCATGACATCATATGGTATGGAATATCATTTTGGTCAGTTGGGGTCAGCTGTCCCAGCTGTGTCTCCTCCCAACTCTTTGTGCACCCCCAGCGTACTTGCTGGTGGGATGGTGTGAGATGCAGAAAAGGCCTTGACTCTGTGTAAGCATTGCTCAGCAGGAACTAAAACATCCCTGTATTATCAACACTGTTTCCAGCACAAATCCAAAACATAGCCCCCTACTAGCTACTATGAAGAAAATTAACTCTATCCTAGCCAAAACCAGCACTTAAACTGTCTTTATTTTGATCCATGAGTCTTCTTGCTTTCCTTTTATTTTCTTCCCGTCCTGTGGGAGAAGGGAGTGAATGAGCAGCTCTGTAGGTGCTTGGCTGCCAGCTGGAGTCAACCCACAAGTGATTAATAAGAGGAGACTCAGATGTTTACATTTGGAGTTTGTTTGGTTTTTTTTTTTTTTTTTTTAAAGACTTTGGTGCCCTTCGATGACCAAATTTGCCATAATTAATGCAACTTGAAAAGCAAGCCACAAAAACCAATGCTCGCTTCTTGACTAGCTTTGTATTACTAACATACATTTATAGAGGTCTTACAGGGCTCAGGCAGAATTTATTCAGCAGAAAAGATCCTAAATTTACAACTTCTCTCACTTGCTTTGCTGTACGGTCTTTGGTGTGTCTCTCGGAGATACTTAACAGAAAATTTCACACCTAGTTGATGAAGTTAAATAGTGTTGGTTTTGGGGATTATTTTTTCCTCCTCTCGCATATGTTGGAAATGGCTTATCCGCTCTTACAAAACTGGATTCTTATTGTCATAGTTACAAAGGAATACTCCATAGGAAATAACTGGTAAATTTCATGTAAACTTTAAGTAGTAAATTACAGCTACATTAACAAAGAAGTTTGTTTCACAGCTAAAGTGACTGAGACTGGGAGTTGTAAGAAGTTCAATAGATATATTTTTATCAATGCTTTCTCTAATATCCTGTGTTTAATTTGTTGTGAGAATAAGTGTTCTCTTACTTTAAAGTTTCTTTTATTCTTTGCAGGTTAAGTGGATGTAAAAGATAAGTATTCTGTGTCCATCCTACCTTGTTGTGAGGATAACTCTGAGAACTCCTGTGGTGGTTTTGCTCTCATTTTTACTCTCACTTTTAACACTTTTTTTTTCTGCTATTCTTTTTTTTTTTTTTTTTTAAGAGGATATTGGTCCTTGTAGAAGACAGTTCCTTAATGAAATTTGAGTGAAAATCTAACTGTAAAATCTCAACTTGTTTTTGTTTTGTTTTCTTTTTTTTTATGAAAAGTCTAATTTGACAAGGTGTCAGTTTTTCAACAGCAAATAAAGTATTTTAATATTCAATTGCTTGAACTTCATCTTTTTCCACCAAGACCTTTCAGGTTTTTTTTTTTCTGTTTGTTTGTGCAGAGAGCTTGATTTTTGGTTTATTTTTCATTTTCAGTACCTTAGCATCATTGAAGGATCTAGCTATGATGCCATTGGGCAAAAGTTTCTATGAAGTGGTGAAAACAGCATTGAATTTAACTGCTGCATCAGTACAGGATAGGAGCTTAGAAGGTAAGAAATTTGCTTCACATTTTTTTGTAAGTACCTTAGAAGCATGCTGAGAAAACACAGTAGCAGTAACTGTCTGAGCTTCTGCTAAATTCCTAAAGTAAAAGATCTAAGAATTGAACTATATTGCTGTAGTGCTTACCTATTTCTGTATTGATCTGTTTTTTAAATACTTATAACTAAATTTTATCAGACTCTGGTAACTATTTCATAAACAAAGTGTGCTGGTCTCATATATTATGTTTAGAATGATCTTTTAGTGGAGAATTCTGGAGAGACACTAAATTACTGCAAAGGATAATTTCTTCCATTTGATAGGAGGACAGCCTCTTGTTTTGAACATGCAAGTTAAGCATTATGGCTGTTTCACTTTAAGCTTCATTCTTCTGTTATCATAAATTCTGGTCTCAGCCGATGTGCTATGTTTTCCCATCTGCTGCTTGAGTATGGGAGATGAGTTTAACCAGAGAAGGTAGGCTGGCCCCAGAAAAACTCCTCAAGAAAAGGTCAGGAACAAATTTAATTGGCAAACTGTCTGGTGGCACACAATTAGTTTCTAGGTGCAGCTGTCTGCTCTGCATAGGAGGTCAGACTAATAAATATGTGGTCTAAGTCTCGCTTCACTGTCAAAACTGAGACTGAAGTGGTACAAAGGTGATCTCCTGGAGCCCTTGCACAGAGGGGGAGCTTGAGTTCTGTGGGTCTTTTGGTATTCACCTGGTGTTCTCCCTCTCAGCAATGATTCATATCTAACCTATACACATGCATTTACATGACTATGTGCAGGATTAGACACACAGTTCAGAATGGCACGCTGCTGGGTCTGCTGGCGATCACTGCACATCTCACCATTATTGTATCAGCTGTTGGAATACCATCAGATTAACTGACCTTACTGTATTACCAATGCAATCATGAATTTTATCCCAGTGAAACTGGTGTTCAGGTGCACACTTTTTTTTTTTTGTTTAAAATAAGGCTGAAAAAATTATAATGGATCTCATCTAGTGTGAATTATTAAGAAACAACATGAACAAAAAGAAGGAATAGTGAAAACAGACTTTTTTTTTTTTCTTTCAGGTTTTCAGTATAATCTTTCTCTTGGGGATATTTTGTGGAATCCACAAGCTGTGAGATTGGAACTTGAATCCAGGTTTGGCTTTGATGATCTTCATGTTGAGAAGCTGCTAAGTTACACAGCACAATTAACAAAGGTAAACCACTTGAAAATTTCAGTATTCCTTTCATCTTTTTTTTTTTTTTATTTGTATCCTGAAGGGATTTTCCATGCCTTACACAAGTTATAGTCATATCTTAGATTTGTGAAGTAGCCACAAGACTGTTAAGTATTCTGGCTTCATTCACGTCAAAATACATGTTTTTAGCTTCAGCTGGAATTTCTGCACATGAAGATGCTAATAGGTCTACTTGTGTATCTTAATGAATTTATGGTGCTCTGAGGTCACCACTGGATATGGCAAAGCCCTGAGTTTATTATCCAATCCTGTGGACAATTCTGGGGTTTGCTCTGCTAAGCTTTTAAGCTAGATCCTAGATTTGAAGCTGCCTGGATTAATTAAGGTAGCATTTTTCGTGTGATTTGCTGGTCAAATAATGCCTGTCTCTTCTGTGTGTAAATTAAGGCACATAAAGAGTCCTTTCTTCTCGGTTGTGTAGTCTTGACACAAATATGCTTGTTTGATGAGTTGTCTCAGTGGGGCTGTTCAAATATACTGGCAATGTGTCAAATTTTGAAGAAAATCTCTTTTCTCAGAGAAGGTTTTCTAAACTTTCTTCTAGACTGAAGTGATCTGTTGTGATGGTCTGTTTTGATCCTCAGAAAACTTGAAACACCTTTTGAATTTCTACTGAAGTCCACAGTTTGTAATTAGAACACACTGGTATTTATCTGAAATCTGTTTGCTCTTTGCCAGGGTACAGACTAGAGTTGTACTTCAGAAGAGGTCATTATAAAAATAGCTGATTTAAACAAAGGAGTAAATTATAAAAAAACCCTTGCCTTTTGAAAGATCTTTTAATGAAATATCAGTAATGGCCAGTTTGATCAACTGAACTAAATTTGTCTGCAGCCTATTAGCTATGGTTGGCTGTATAATCACCAAGCTGTGTGGTGCCGTCGACATGCTGGAGGGAAGGGATGCCATCCAGAGGGACCTTGGCAGGCTGGAGAGGTGGGCCTGTGCAAACCTCATGGAGGTCAAGTGCAAGGTCCTGCACCTGGGTTGTGGCAATCCCAGGCACAAATACAGGATGGGCGGAGAATGGATTGAGAGCAGCCCTGAGAAGAAGGGCTCGGGTGTGCTAGTGGATGAGAAGCTCAACATGAGCCAGCAGTGTGTGCTTGCAGCCCAGAAAGCCAACCGCATCCTGGGCTGCATCAAGAGGAGCAGGGCCAGCAGGTCAAGGGAGGTGATTCTGCCCCTATATGCTGCTCTCAGGAGACCCCAGCTGGAGTACTGTGTCCAGTTCTGGAGCCCCCAACATAAGAAGGACATGGACCAGTTGGAGAGGGTCCAGAGGAGGGCCACAAAGATGATCAGAGGGCTGAAGCACCTCTCCTATGAGGACAGGCTGAGAGAGTTGGGGCTGTTCAGCCTGGAGAAGAGGAGGCTCCGGGGAGACCTGATAGCGGTCTTCCAGTACCTCAAGGGGGCCTACAGGAGAGATGGGGAGACACTGTTCAGTAGGGCCTGTTGTGTCAGGACGAGGGGTGATGGTTTTAAAATAGAGGGAGGTGGATTTAGATTAGATATTACGAAAAAAATTTTTACACTGAGGGTGGTAGAACACTGGAACAGGTTGCCCAGAGAGGTGGGTGATGCCCCATCCCTGGAAACATTCAAGGCCGGGCTGGATAAGGCTTTGAGCAACCCGATCTAGTTAAAGATGTCACTGCTCCTTGTAGGGGACTAGATAACTTTTAAAGGTCCCTTCGAACCGTAACTATTCTGTCATCCTATGATTCTAGTGAAAAATTCTAGTGTAGGCCTACTGTGTAATTGTCAAGTTAATTCAACACCAGTGTAGCTACATAGTGAAAATTCCTTGCATATACAAGTGTATATTCTGCCTGGTGTATCAGAACCCTAATGGGGCCACTGGTATTTTATATAGCACTCTGCATGTGGAGTGCTTTGAAGTACTTGCCCCAGAATAAGAGGCTGGATTAAATGGGCTTTGTTCTCACTGAAGGAGGCTATGTGATATTCCTTTTTTCACCAGATAAGTAAGTTGATAGCAGAGATGACACTCAGCAGCTCTCTTGAGATGCTCATCAATTTCTTATGTTCCTGCCAGATTCCCACAGGAGAGACACTGAAGCAGTTTGTGTGCTCTGCTTTGTCCAGTGTACTGGAAGATGAAGCAAACAAAGAGAATAATGAAGAGGGTTGTATTCATGAGGCCAAACTGTATCTTGTTCATGCTGTCAGCAAGCTCAGACTCTATGCACAGGTACACTTTAATAAATTAATAGATTAAATTCCTAATTTTTGCATGTAGGCTGTCAGCAGTAACTCAGTTAAAAGCTCTGAGTTAACTATTAAATCTTAGTGTTATGAACTTTTTTCTTCTTGCTAATAAGACAAAGTAATTCTTATAAAGAATTGTTACAGTGGAAATATAATCTATCACCATGTGCTTGCTTAATCAGATTTTCTCATTAATTCAAATACAGATTTGAAATCTAATAGGGAATATAGTGAAATATGCTTCACTGCAGATGCCGGACAGGAGAAGGACTCATTTACTCTCTGACCTGAGCCTGAATTTTGGGCAAAACTGAAAGCAGGCTACAGGCCTCAACAGATATAATATATAATTCATTTATTTTTAATTCCTCTCCACTGTGTCATGCAATAGTGGCTGAAGCATGTTGAATGGGATGAGAGCAAATTTCCAATATAGTATCTTAAAATTCTGCTCTGGCAGAACAGCTTGGCATGCTGTCTGTATGATGATATATTTGTAGCTGCATAGAGAAAAGGATAAACTATTCAGATGTTTCCTCAGGAAAACACTTATCTAACTGCCTTAATGCTGGTGTTTGTTTTTCCACTGAAATATGGGGTTTTTCCATTAAAAAATATCAGCTCTGTATCAAGCTGCTCTGGAGATGTTTGCAATATCATAGAAAGAAACAGTGTGGAGCTTATAATGTATTTCTGTCGTAGTTCAGCCCTGATCAGGACCAGACTGCGCAGTCTCTCTCTCACTCCCCCCACCCTCTGAGAGAACAGGGGGAGATGGTATAAGGAAAAACAGTTCAAGGTTTGAGATAAAGACAGGGAGAAATCCTTAAAGTTACCGTCACGGGCAAAACAGACTCAACTTGGGGAAAACTATTCATTTATTTCTAAAACTAGCAGGAGAATGAGACAGGGAACAAGATAACCTCCCCCCACCCCTCCCTCTTCCCAGGCTTAACATTATCTCTACAGGGGGGAAGAGGGAATGGGGGTCGCGGTCAGTTCATCAAGCATTGTTTTACGCCGCTGCTTCATCGTCGGGGGAGGAACTCCTCACATTCCTCCTCTGCTCCAGTGTGGGGTCCCACAGTCCCACAGTCAAAGGTCTGCAAAGTCTTCACAGTCCTTCGTGAAACTGCTCCGGCGTGGGTCATCTCTTCCACGGAGTGCAGTCCCTCCAGAACACCTCCCCCAGTGGGCCCTCCATGGGCCACAGCCTCCTTCGGGCATCCACCTCCCCTGGTGTGGGGTCCTTCACAGGCTGCAGGTGGATCTCTGCTCCTCCGTGGACCTCCATGGGCTGCAGGGGGACAACCTGCTCCACCATGGTCATCACCACAGGCTGCAGGGGAATCTTGGCCAGGAGCCAC